>JAVTVY010042053.1:0-17640 GCA_036873755.1 Hanleya hanleyi | reverse complement strand
TGTGGTCCTTGCGTAATATTTCAAAGCATCTCTCGTCTCGCTTGTGTTACGAACGACACCAAAATACCCTTAGGTGGCAAAGTATACCGATTTATCACCAGGATCACAAATGCAGACACCAGGAATAGCACCAGTCGTTTGAGTGCTAAGTGTTAGGAGTCAGCCAGACTTGGTATACTAAAGTCTCATCTTTGCTGGAGCTTCCAATTCTTCACTCGAGTCCTCATCTGAAAGAAGACAAAATTATCTTAGATTGAAGACAGGCAATGGGCGATGATCCAATCACGAACAACTGAATTGCCTCCTAGGATTAACTTCAAGAAAAGACAATATGATTGAGGATTTCCTACTGCCATGACGGCAACTATAGTATTGTATATACACAGCAAATACATGCAAGTGTCTCTAGGGATAATTCCGGCATGGAAATCACAAAGCATAAAACTTACAAATGTTATTTCTGATAAAAGTAATGTTCCACATCAATTTCAAGGAATTGTTAACGAAATGTAATTCCGTAACACAATTATGAAATTTAAGTTATATCATTCAGTTTGGTTTTGCTCATCTTTTTTATCAGTAATTTTAGACCCTTGACCTCCAATTCAATGCGGGTGTGTTGTCAGTGACAAATGACAATATATTTCATACATGTGGCTGTGTCCTTAGAATCCATTGGACTAAGATAATATGACATTCTTAAAGTATGTCAAGTCCTCAAAAATGGACCGAAATGTAATTCCGTAACTCAGGTTTGATTAATCACTCGCATCAGTTGCGACCCTACTTATTGGAAATCAGAAATAATGTAGCTTAGAATCTCAGGATGCGAACAAACCAAAGTCTGAAATGAGTTGGCTTTGAGTTTTGATAGAACATGCATTTAAGTTTAACTGTCCTGTCATTTTATGGTGGTTGCTTCCCTGTAATTCCGTAAAACTATAATATGTGATCAAATACAAATTTATCTTTGCTATTCCATCTGTTAGCACTCATCCTTCAGATCATAGTAATAGGACCAGGGAAATATTTCATAACTAATGTTCCAACGCACTAGCAAAGAGAGGGTACAGGGAGAACGAAAAATAGGGAACATGTAATTCTGTCACACTTGAATTCATGTTTAGATGAATTTAACGGTGTAGTTAATATTTGTTTTTTTTTATTTGGTTGATTCATGAAGAGCCTAGGAGTGTGGCCGTCACCCTCAATAATAGACCAGTACTTATTCACCATGTGTCTCATCGTATAGGAGTCCGGACTGTAAATGGTGATGAAATGCAAATACCAGTTTCCATGCTTTCATCTATTCCCCTGTCTGTTAGGTTGAGGATTTTTATTCTGCGATTAAAGTTCACATCTCTGCAGTTGATTTCCATTCCTTTGTAACCCCTCAGCCTAAGATTGTTTTCAAGTGTATCCATTTTCTTCATGAAGTCAGTGTAATTATTACTTTCAGACATATCTGGGCAAGGCTTTGGTGTAAGATCTCCCATTGGAAAGGTAATATCCTGGACAAAAGACTGACAATACAAATTGCAGCAAATCCTTTTTCAAATATATTTCGTGAGTCTTACACCAAATCGTTGCCCATATCGGCAAGAGAGGTCACCTTTCATGAAATATTTGAAACAGGATGCATGGTTAGTGTATAGATCTTCTGTGTAGGTATTAATAAATGTATGTATGCTTTGTGTGGCATTTAATATATAATACACCCTTCTTGCTGCATCTGTCACCTCTGCAACTCGCATCTATCATCTCTGTAAACTACAGCATTCAAAAAGTCTGCCTTCTTATCAGACATCTCAAATGTGAATTCAAGAAATATGTGTGCCGAATTTGCCATTGTGAAGATGCTCGAAGCGGGGGATTTTAACCGCTGATTTGAGAAAGGATTTGACCGAAACTGTGCACCGCAGCGCCATATACGAGCCTTTGAAATCCGGTAATTTCTCACGGAAAAATGAATTTCAAGATGACGTCCCTTTATCTATATGGTGTGAGATGAGTATGTATATATGCAATCCAATTGATACAAATTCCCAGTGAAGGCACACTGTAAAGCAATACGACAAGACTCGTGACCCCACATCGAGTTCAATTTTGAACTATGTTGACAGAATCCCTTACGAACCTATTTGAAGTAAATACACTTCAGTTCTTCAAATACCTTACAGCCAATTCACCATACTCGAACAATGATCACAATTTTATAACAGACAAATGGCAAATGAAAACAGCAATCTAAACAACATTTTGTGACATTTAAAAAAAAGGTTCCCATACAATTATTTCACGGAACCTAATATTAGTTCCCAGAGGGTTCCGATAGATACAGAATAGACAGAACCGAAAAAAGTTTCCGACCGTTCACGAAATATTCTGGCCTGTAGCAATAATACATCAAACTATTCAATAACGAGGCAAACAGTGAAGTTCAGTGAAACTGTAAATGTTGACATGAATACGGGCATCAATGGAATCTCACCTATATGGATGTTGATAACCTTCACACTTTATCTTGACGAGCCTTGCAATAGCGAACATCCTCTTGCGTAACAAGATCATTCCCTTTTTTCGTTCCATTTTTTCGTTGGATCATCTGTCTGGAAAAGAAGACAACTTCTGAGAAAAAAGTCAACCATAAATTCACAGCCAATGGGGGCTCCAATATATGCCTGCACATTTGACCACATTTAATATTTGCCATCCCACATTGGAAAGACACAAGGTAAATTTTGGTGTAGACTTGCAGATCCATGCAAAATTTTAGTGTGCAACAATACTACCTCTGTGGGACTTTGGTGACCCTGACATGGAACATTGACCTCAATATCAACATGTTTCTTCCCTCAAAAAGATTATGTTTGGGAACTGGAGACATGGAAGATCAGCCATATGACTTCACAGTACATGACAGTAGATCCACAATATATTCACCATGTGAATGCCTGTTATTGCTACCACAGGAGACTTTGGATATGTGCAAGCCTCCACTGTTGAATACAAGCCGGTAGGTCATAGTGCTTCTTGAGAGAATAAGCATCCTGTTAAGGCTGGCCCAACATTACCTGGCTTGCGTGCTCATTAAAAGAGAGTTGGGTACCACGGATAAACCTCCCTATTTGATAGCACTTGCTCAAACCTAGGGTGACTTGTATCCCTGTGCTAATGCACTTGCCAATTGGATGCCCCATCGTGCCTCCCTGGGGATGGGTGGGGACATGGTCAATTTCACCAAGACTTACCCCCTACATATCCCCACCTTGTGCGGCTGTTTTGGCTGGAGGTGTGTGGCATCCAATTGACAAGTGCTGCATAGCCAGTCCAGTGTGGGATTACTGCTGCATACGGCAATCCTGTGAGGGATTACGGCTGGGGAGGCCAGTCCCATGAGGGATTACGGCTGGGGAGGACAGTCCCATGTGGGATTACTGCTGCACTGACGGTCAGTGCCAGGTGGGGTTACTGCTGCCATAATCCTACATGGGACTAACCTATTCCTCTATAACCCTACACAGGTTTAGCCTATCCAGCAGCAGTAATCCCACATGGGACTGTCCTCCCCAGCCGTAATCCCTCATGGGACTGGCCTCCCCAGCCGTAATCCCTCACAGGATTGCCGTATGCAGCAGTAATCCCACACTGGACTGGCTATGCAGCAGTAATCCCACATGGGACTGTCCTATCCAGCATTAATCCCATATGAGACTCCTCTATCCAGCAGTGATCCCAGACAGGACTGGCCTATCCAGCAGTAATCCAACTTGAGACTGGACTATCCAGCAGTAATCCCACAGGGGACTGGTCTATCCACCAGTAATTCCATCCAGCAGTAATCCTACACAGGACTAGCCTATCCAGCAGTAATCTCACATGGGACTGACCGGTCCAGCAGTAATCTCACACAGAACTGCCTTATGCACCAGTAATCCGATGGCACTGACCTATCAATCCCACATGGGATTAACCTATATGCCGTTAATCCCACATGGGACTGATGTTATTGTCTGTACCAGATAACAGATAATCTATTCCAGACATTATTGTCTGTATCACATCACCTATTCCAGACCTTAATATTTGCTCTACATGTATGCTTTCAATACTGCTGTACCTTCGGCGAATTACCTCGCAAGGCAAGATGTTGGGGTTCTCACAACGCTTGTTAACATTCAATGAGTGTAGAAATTACTATCCTAATGAGGCCATGCTTCAAAATATGTTTGCTGGGTATAACCTAAACCCTAAACCCATGTCAGTGATGTTTACATGTACTATGACAAGACTGCTTCCTAATGTTAACTGCTGTCACCGGAATAAGAGGTTATGCACTTGTCAATTGGATGCCACACACCTCCAGCCAAAACAGCCGCACAAGGTGGGGATATGTAGGGGGTAAGTCTTGGTGAAATTGACCATGTCCCCACCCATCCCCAGGGAGGCACGATGGGGCATCCAATTGGCAAGTGCATTAGCACAGGGATACAAGTCACCCTAGGTTTGAGCAAGTGCTATCAAATAGGGAGGTTTATCCGTGGTACCCAACTCTCTTTTAATGAGCACGCAAGCCAGGTAATGTTGGGCCAGCCTTAACAGGATGCTTATTCTCTCAAGAAGCACTATGACCTACCGGCTTGTATTCAACAGTGGAGGCTTGCACATATCCAAAGTCTCCTGTGGTAGCAATAACAGGCATTCACATGGTGAATATATTGTGGATCTACTGTCATGTACTGTGAAGTCATATGGCTGATCTTCCATGTCTCCAGTTCCCAAACATAATCTTTTTGAGGGAAGAAACATGTTGATATTGAGGTCAATGTTCAATGTCAGGGTCACCAAAGTCCCACAGAGGTAGTATTGTTGCACACTAAAATTTTGCATGGATCTGCAAGTCTACACCAAAATTTACCTTGTGTCTTTCCAATGTGGGATGGCAAATATTAAAATAGTAATCCCACCTGGCACTGACCGTCAGTGCCAGGTGGGATTACTGCTGCATATTGCAGTCCAGTGTCATATTACTTCTGGATAGGTCAGTTCCCTGTGAGATTACTGCTGCATAGGCCAGTCCCATGTGGCATTACTGCTGGATAGGCAAGTCCCATGTGGGATTACTGCTCGATAGGCCAATCCGGTCTGGGATTACTGCTAGATAGGTCAGTCCTGTGTGGCATTACTGCTGGATAGTGCCATTTGAGATTACTGCTGGACAGGTCAGGTCTGTGTGAGATTACTGCTGGATAGGCCAGTTCCAAATGGGATTACTGCTGGATAGACCAGTCTGGTCTGGGATTAACTGCTGGATAGTTGAGTTCTGTATGGGATTACTTTTATAGCACAAACTTTTCATGATGGATAGGTCAGTCCCGTGTGGCATACTGCTGGATAGGCCAGTGCCATTTGGGAAAACTGCTGGATAGGTCAGTCCCGTATGTGATTACTGCGGGAGAGCTGTGACCTAGGAAAACATGAGACATGTCCACCAAGTTTTATAATCATCCCACGAAAGGTTCAACAAACTTTTCATGTACAGATCTACATGTAAATTCTTGCCCAACAAACACCTTATCAATGAAAATGTACAGAGTCTAAACTGCAATTATTAGGACAAAAATTGTTATTTAATGTCATATTTCTTAAATAGCACATGCACAGCCTCAAATCCCATTGAACTTGGGTAGCAAGTGTCAAACTCATCCAATGAAAGCCCTTACGAAATGGAAGTATACCCGCAGTAGAATAGAAGTACAGTGGCAGTAGCAGCTGAAAGTATAACGGCAGTATGACAGAAGTATATACTTCCGGCATACTTCCATGAGACAATTGGTTGTATGTTAGACTGAATTTGTGAGTTGTAGAAGTGTTGCAGAAGTATGGTAAAATTATGGTGGCAGAATGCTGACATTATGTTAATTAAGCTGCTGTAACCCTTCACAGAAGTATGGAGGCAGTGTTATGGCAGGGAGCTGGCAGCATAGACAGAAGTATATGGCCAGTATGGTAGCAGTATGGTAGAAGTATAGTGGCAGTATGACTGCAGTATGCTGACATTATGTTAATTAAGCTGCTGTAACCCTTCACAGAAGTATGGATGCAGTGTTATGGCAGAGGGCTGGCAGCATAGACAAAAGTATATGGCCAGTATGGTAGCAGTATTGTAGAAGTATAGTGGAAGTATGACTGCAGTATGCTGACATTATGTTAATTGAGCTGCTGTAACCCTTCATAGAAGTATGGAGGCAGTGTAATGGAAGAGGGCTAGCAGCATAGACAGAAGTATATGGCCAGTATGGTAGAAGTAGAGTGGAAGTATGCCTGCATCAGTGGCAGTAGACAGGCTGAATTATAGCAGCAGTATAAGGTTGCCCCGTATACCAAGTGTGGCCTAAATAAAAATGGTATATACAAGCATCCTCCTTTAGGCAAAATTGACACATGCATGTATCATACACACATGAATGGTGGATATTACTACATTATAACATGGACATATGATGCATTATTACTTGAACATGGTAGGCCTAAACATGTTTTGGTCAATTCCACGTCACTCGCGTTACACTTTTAGTCTTTTTCAGATACATGATTGCTTGTCAATCTTCAAGTCATCAATTATAAGTGGACATACTGTGCATGTAGGCAGCCCTGACCACAGTGTACACTAACAAATAAATATTGTTCAAATTTGTATGAAGGCCTGTATCCAAGTGAAGTTTTAGCACTCGTCACTCACGTTACATGAAAAAGGACATGAAAATTTTAGTACCAACTTTATTCTTGAAATTAGCTCTGGCTTTAATTTTCAGTAAACAAGCAACTATTTCCATAATTGGGTAGTCACCATATCATATCAGGAGTCTCTTTTGTCTCTCTGTAACATTAGAAAAGTACTCCATAGTTGTTACCTAAAGCCTGACTTAATTCAGATATATAATATATATACTAATGCCTAAAAAGTGTGTAACATATTAATCCAATTATTTTTAGGATGACATTTTTCTTGGTAAAGCACAGACACAGACGCTGAGTGGGTCAGTCCCCTGAGGATTTGAACTTAAATCTTAATCCGATTATTTTTAGGATGACATTTTAAAGGCATAAAATGAATCTACATGTAGTGCTGGATGGGTCAGTCCAGTGGGGATACAAACATTCAGTCTATCAGAAGGGAAATGGGTGTACGCAATCAAGATCCAACTCTCCGAACTTCCTCTTCTGAGAAAGCTGAGGTGGTCGAGTTGTTTAGGCGGCTCGCATTATTTCTGGCGATTTGGTGCTTTTTCTGAGGGCGCTAGATCACAAATCCCCACGGGACGGACCCATCCGTGCTGGATGGGTCCGTCTGTTTTATCAAGAAAATGTCCTAAAATACTAAAAATAATTGGATCAGATTTTAATAGCATCAAACCGCTAAATTTTCGCAAACAGGGGCTTCGCTCGACTCCTGCATTAGGTTGTTTATGAGGGGATGTGATGCATCTGGGTTTCGAGATTGAAGATATAATCCAAGTCTGCATGTATGCAACAACGATCCAAACTGCTTCAGACCATAGTATACCACAGTCTGTGTTATGCTAATATCGTCTGCCAATCAACTAATCATTAAGGGTTTGCTAGTGTAATGTTGTTGTAACAAATTGATGTCACTGTTCAAAAAGTTTTCAATGGCTTTGAAATAGCAAATCACAGGAAGATGAGCTTAACACACACGTTATTTAGGTTTCCTAGAGCAATAATATGCTGAACATGATAAACCGGTGAATATTTGAATAAAAAGATGGCTGAAAACCCATGTTGTGAAATTTTCCGTGCAGAAGATCTTAATTTTGGTGGTCAATTTTTTCAAAACTCCGATTCAGTACCATTAACATGACTAGAGAGCTACATTAACCAAGAATACCGGTATCCTGTTTGTCGTTATACATCAATCCAGGTAAACCATGATGAAACTGTACCAAGCTAGCCACCTGATTGGCTAACAAATGTAGTTTCAAATTCGCACTAGATGCAGTCAGATATAATATTCCGTGATAATATATCTGAGTTTACTGAGATTGGTTATGCATGTAAGCTCACTCAAAATATCCAGTTTTGAGGATAAACTGCATGTAGGCCTACTTCACATCAACTATGTGCAAATTGATTGTAGCAAGTCATATGATCAATATTTGTTCATCTGAACTAGGTACCAACAGATCTATGCTTACAAGAGCTTATAAATATCCTGCTTTCTAACACAAATTTGGAGGTATATTTCATTAGAAGTGGTATCTTGTGTACCAAAAATTGATACAAAGGTTACGATAACAATGTTTTTACTCATATTTTCATTCAAGTACCAGGACCAGGTTTGCATATACTTAGCCTGAATTATAATATGTGTGTAAATTTTCCGCTTACTGTGATTTGTTATCTCCGAGATATTGAAACTTTTTGAACAGTGACACCAATCTGTTATATCCACCCAATGTCACACGTTGTATAGATCTACATTGTAATATGCATGTTAAATCGACGTTGGGACTTAATTTCTAACGAAGGAGGTGTTCGCTTCAGATGGATATTTTTCCCTTCAGAGTCGCTCTCTGCTGCTCTATTGTCTCGCTTCGAGCCGGCCGGTAAATTGTGACGTAATGCTCAGGTATTCCCCAACTCTTTGTCAGACAGGCGAGGCCAGTCAAATGGGAAATTCTGGTTCATATTCTCATACGGTTACCATTGGCACATATTGGTACATGCATAATTAATTGGGAAAGCAAGCGTCACCACTTGTTGAGGGTCATTTTCTTAATAAAGGTCTTGATATAAGACAAGTTTAACCTTATAACTTTTCAATTCATAGTTACAACTTTCCGCTGCCCTAAGACGAAATTATATATGTTTAACAATTAATTTTTTGCTCTGCTGGATCGTCAGAATATTCAAATACTGACTATGTGTGGTGTTGCTAGTGTGCAATTCTATTGACGAATTATAATAAAATAAGGGATTGTGTGTCAAGGGTTCGCTGTCTTTATTTCACTTTAAAGTCCAAAATGATGAAGATGAGAGAAAAAGAAAAAAATGAAAAAAAAAAATTTCGGGTATTTGGGGATTCGAACCAAAATGTTGATTTACTTTTAATCTGTAGTCCGACACTGTAACCATTCGGCCAAGCAGCTGTTACAATTATCAAAATGAGGAATCATGTGCCGAATGGCGGTGAACCACACCCTTTCAGAACATTACAAGCGTTTTGGCATATTTCAATATCATGAAAATATGACACCTTTAACCAGAACGATTCTTCAGTATCATTTTGGATCAAATCCACCGCATTTCGATATGTAAGATTCGTTTTGGTTAAAGGTGTCATATTTTATATATGAATGGAATTCCCTTCAAGAATATCGCCAAAAATTGCAAAAACAAACAAATTATGTTTATTTTCTAATACTCGTAATATTTTTTTGACAAATCTATTCTCGGTGAAAATTGAGAATATGAAAATTCAGTATTTTCTCTCTCAAGCTAATAACTTTGAAAGTAAACGAGAGGAAATTATATTTTCGGTTTATGAACGCAACACACTAAGGAAAAAAATACGGTCAAACCGAACACCTCATGTCTGCGTTGAATCAATGTCGAGTGCCTGCTGGGTCAATTCTGACAATAAAAGAATCTACTGTCTGTAACACCCTTCCTATCCACGATATTTTGGTCAAAATATCAGCTGATACAATTACATTTCATTGAGCACATCAATCATCTTAACCTATTTTGTGTAACTTTCTGTCAACGTTTCAACTAAATATATGCAAAATCAGAGTAAGTCGCCAATACCTGCCATGTTTTTTTAACTCTCTGCGCTGTGTGGCCAGGCCGTAAGCTTGTACTGTAACGTTGAGAAAACATCATGGTGGCCAGAAAATAACCAGCTCAGTATTGACAAATTTCTTTAATTTTGGATGTATTTATTCAAACTTTGAAAGAAAATTACACAAAAAAAGTATCAGCTGATATTTTCACCAAAACGTTGCAGATAGGAATTATAAAGAATATTGCAGCATTCAGTTTCTTTTATTTGCTCTTTGCCTGTTTATTATTTTCTGTATAATGTGTCATATATCTTGATTGTTATGTCTGTGGCTACATGTGAATGCTCTTGTTGTGGTATGTAGCTATACGCAATAAAGTGGATTGAATTGAATCTACATTGGATAGTAGATTCTTGCATGCATAATCAAAATCAGAAATTTGCACATTGTTCGCTCCGACCCAGAACGACATTTGCCAAACAAGAACATCCTCGTTTGACAGTGTGTCTGAGTTGTTTTTGGTATTGAACAGTTGAAGGTCCTCGTTAGACGTAAAATTATACGGTACCTTCACTCTTTAAAATCAGAAACACTGGGATGTATTATTCTCCATGGCCTATAGGTATAGGCCTAAAAAACAGCACACTTGATCCTGACTTACTACTGTTGTTGTTGTTGAACTTATTGAGATCAACATAATCGCTTTGTTGGAGGAGCTAGACAGAAAAAGAGCTACGTAAACTGCATCTCCACAGTTGCCTATATAATACTGTGGTACATCTAAACAATACATTGTACAAGTGATCAAAACCACCAGGGTGATCAATATATCGGGCATAATTTGTCGATTTTTGGGTCACCACCAAAAGCGGCTACACAGTCAAAGTTTGTCGTGTCAAAAGAGGACACGTTCACTCGCCGGTGTATTGTATAACGTTGAAAATGAAGTTCAAAAGAAGACAGTGGACTATCACATATCAACAAACATTGAATTATTGTCTCCAAAATGCAGTTATCAGTACATAACTATGTAATCTAGCCATTTACCTCTTCTGCGCATCCCGAAGCAACCTCCCGCCAGCACCACGGCAATCCGCCATTTTTGACACGATCAACAACGTGTGACCGAGGACCGGTACAACTGTGTGTGTAACAAGGGGGACAACCGATATACACTCCGACACACACCAATCCGATTTAAACCGATCAAGAGAGGTCTGACAAATTAATGAAAAATTCCACCAGAGGGCAGTTTGAAATCGACGATTTAAACGTTTTAACAGTGAATCCCAATCGAGGACGTCCTCGATTGGCGGCATGTCCTCGTTTCGAAGGTGTGTATACATCTGAATGTCCTCGTTTGCCACAAAATACATACGCACACACACACACACACACACACACGCACACACACACATGCACACACACATACATGATTCAAGTGTGGACAGGCAGGACGGCGATGCGGCGATTGGTGGCGAGAACAACGTAGGGGAGTTTTTTTGTAGGGAAGGTTTTTGAAAGTGACGGTATACCGGAATTTTCGTCGAAACCGGTTGCGCTAAAAATAGGTCACCAGCTAGCGCGCTATCAAAGCAAACGTTCGGACCCTTTCAGCAGTCATTCGTTCAACCACTTACGCCACCATGTTGTCGTGTACCACACGCTCCAAGTCCTTTACACGCGCGCACGACTTACAACGCCATGAGTCTACCATCCACGATGCTACTGCCCGGTACACATGCGAGATATGCGGGGATACATTTAATCGCCTGGATAGTTTACAGTGCCATGAACGGTTTCTCCATGAGAAATCCAGGCATCAAATGTGGGGACTGTGGACACCACTTCAGACTACACAGTCAGTTGATATCTCACCAAAATGTAATCTCTGGACATGCACGCTTGAGGGCTGAGGAATCCGTCATGGCTCTGCAACAGTTGGAATGAGTGTGTGGGGTCCAGAGCGACGCGTTTTATAGGCGATATCACACATGTGCGCTTATACATAGCTCTACGAGTCCGTGATAAGTACTATTTTTATTGGTTAGTCAAATGAGAGAACTACAACAACAAGGATTACAGGTCAATCATTTTATTATCTCCTCCATCAGAGCACACCCACGCTGGGGGAGCCGCTACGTTACGTTATTTTCCGTATCTTGGCTGCATGGTCAGCTGCTCTTCTCAAATCAGAAGTGAATTGTGCCGATCTCAGACGGTTCAGTCAGAAGCCGACCATGAGAATAAATATTAGAATAAGTCATGGATGGAACACAGAATGAAACACAAACTGTGGATGTCTTTCGGATTGATGGGGCTCAACTGACTCTGGAGTCTGAAGACTCGACCGCAATGCTGGCATTCATGTCTGGGTGCTCTTTGAACCGAACGATGATGTCACCGTAAATTATCCTTACGATTAAATGACTTCCTGCAGATCGAACATGTATACTGGCCAACAGGCGGATGGAGTCAAACGCCACGGAGGCCCATCCCTATGCCACTCGCATTTTACAGCATGCGACCGTGGTTAACTCACTCATGGGTTACCGAGCAGTGGTTCGGTCCATGTTTGCAGATGGCGATGACAACGAGGGGTGATGCCAGATCCTGGAAGAGCTCACAGAAGCGGTCCTCGACTTGATGGCGAGTTGTGCTATCACCCACACTATACTGGGCTATGAAAGCCATCCTTGATGCTCGGGATATGGACCACGAGCGCTCACGCCGGAACCAGCGACGGCTCGTGAACCTCGCAATGGTCTTTGTTCTATTGACCCTGACACTGTGGCTATGACAGTTCTGTCTTCCAGGGACAGAAAAGACGGACTCTTCAGAGCCTCCATGTCTTCCGAAAGAGAAACGGCTAACTAAGCACGATGTTCACACACACATACACAAACACACACACACACACATACGCGCGCACTCACTCACCATCGTTAGTGCGTCCATGCCTTAAGATGGGGGCTGGGCACGCCTCACGAGCAATTTGGACCACGGATGGTCCATCTATACCCCAAACACCTTCCTTCACACGCCCAAAATGCCCACTTTGGCAACCATGCCATTCGTTGTCTACATGCAGACAGCTACAGGATGACACCCAACACGGTCCATTCGGACCACGGATGGTCCATCTCTACCCCAAAAACTTCCCTTCACACCCCCAAAATGCCCACTTTGGCTACTTCTACTGATGACCCCACCGATGACGTTACAGACGACGTAGACATCTCTCAAGTCGTGGTCTACACACCGAAGGCTTCACTTTGACACCTCATACGACCCATTCGGACCAAGAATGGTCCCTCAATCGCTCAAATATACCCATGCGCACCTACAGAATGACCACTTTACTTATTACACCTCAACTGCCCATGCGCAGATTGGCGCGACACGCTAAAACACGCCAGGCTGACTCAACCCCACGAAAGCTTCACTAAGATACCCCAACCGGTCCATTTGGATCAAATATGGGTCCCTTGATTGCCCAAACATGTCATTTCCCACGTCCGAAATGACATCTTTCGTTACTACTGCCCAACTGCGCATGTGTAGCACAATGCGACTTCCAACAAATACCATACCATTCATCGTCTACATGCAGAGAGCTACAAGTTGACACACCACACGGCCCATTCGGACCACGAATGGACCATCTCTACCCCAGACACCTTCCTTCACACCCCGAAATGCCCACTTTGGCTACTACTCCTACTGATAACGTCATCAATGACACCACAGATGACGTGGACATCCCTCAAGTCGTAGTCAACACCCGAAACATTAAATGGAAAATGACGGAGACACCAATAGCTAGCATCATGCCAAGACTTAGGCTTCTGACACAAATCAAACAATGAACTAAGGTAATTTCAGTATTTGGCCATTTTTATGGCGGCCATCTTGAATTTGGCGGCCATGTTGGAAAATAATTGTGTGGGCCAAGTTTCGTGCTTTTACCTCGAAGTGCACAATATTTTCACCATATTGCTCTACTATAATGGCAAATCATATTCAAACCTATATCTCTATAAAAATGAAGCGGGCCTTCTCTCTTGTTGACTCGGGACCTGCATATGGCGTATGCATATCTTGCCTAGTAGCATTTGCTAGATCCTGTGTTAAATGTGACGATTCTAATAGTCACAAAACGTTATCGCAGAAACTTTTAGAACAGAGCTATACCACCAAGAGCCTCCATTAAAAGTTTCTCAAATATGGCGATACATACCGCATGCTCATAGCAAAATACGAATGTAGCGTGCAAGATCTATGGGGTTACATTTCGAAACTTGTGTCTATTTCCGCTTAACACGAAGATAGGGGCCGTTCGGATCCATTTCTTTCAAGATCTTCATGGTGTTCATATAAACAGATACAATCAAAGCGTGACTGGCATACATCGAAATAACGAAGAAAATCATATCGATTAAGAATTCTGATAAGGCTTTGATATTTTTGGAACATCGTGATGTCTTGCCAGCATCATTGAAAACTGTTGACCGCTTCCGTTTTGCGGAAAAGTAGTCTTTTTTTGTATACTATGATTTATTTTTTTAAGTTGGTGCCAATCCTGTGATATGAGTTAAGCCTTGTGATTATGGAAGCTGAAATGATTTAATGGACGACAGCTGAATAATAAATGACGGACTAGACGTTTGTATTATGAATTAGGTTTTCCGATTTTGACGAAATTATTAATGAATGTTGGATCACGTGTTTCATGTGTGCCATAGATTTCTGGTAGCGAACCCGAACGATGGGGGGGAAGGGGGCATTGCAGCATTGTGCCGAACATGAAGTTGATGAGTGAATATGTAAAACTTTGTTCGATATCACTTTGGTACCCAGAAATAAATTGCATGTTTCAATGTTCTTTAGTTTAGGACCCACGAAGTGGTTCCTAATTTGTTTGCTAATTCTGCTATTGTAAGAGTGTGACAGTTTCAGCAATATTTAACTCTAGCCTATGTATGATATCCAGATTATGACCACAAAGAATTATTCTCGAAGCAATATGATAGGTTTCGTTATTTTATTTGTATATTTTTCTAGCACAAGAAATCTCATAGCAGCTTCAAAAGATGGAGGAAATGTTCGCCATCTTCGGGGAAATGTTTCATTCCCCTTTAAAACTTTTATGAATGCCATGGTCGAAACTGTGTCAACTTGATAAATAGGCCTGAATTGTGTATCTGTACGAAATATAGAAGGTAATAATAATATATGTGTGGCTAGATTTAGATATATATATATTATTTTTTTCAATTCATCACAATGAGGGGTGGAGTTATTTCTCTCCACATTTCACAGTAAGAACTAAGGTTTGATACATACAGATATTATTTTATTTGATATCTCTCGATAGAATAAATTCCAGTGCTCTTCTCAAAATAGTGGCGAAATGGGTCAGATTTCAGAACAATTTTTACATTCATTAAAAACCTTCGTCGTGTACATGGTAAACGTGTATCCGCTGTATACATGTACATGCACATCCAAATATTGACGATATTTCGTATAATTACTGTCGCCTATGGTGGCTACATCGAATAGTTAACTTCACGTTTTAGTTTTATTCAAAGGTGGGTGCATGACCCATCTGCCACAAATAAGGTTTCAAAATATAAGAGTTGCAGCTGGCAGCATGCAAGTTCTATTGTTGTATATAGAAAGACGTCCAAGAAATTTAGGTCGTCTCGCTGCTGACGTCAAATATGGGAGAATGTTGGACGCGCCTGTTTTTATTCAAGCATAGAAACGGGGCAGGCATTGGTGTATACTAATTCTAAAGCATCTGCCTGATCTTTAGCATTGAAAGCATAGGGAGAGTGCTGTCCTCCATTGGACGATATAGTACCCTTTCTCACGTGACTCTATTCCAAGATGGACCTATTCCAAATACGATTTGGACGGGGTGTATAGGTTATCGCACCGTCTGCTCCATAGTAAATGGCTATAAGTGAGAATTACTCGCGATTTTCGACTTTCAATAGATTATTGCCTTTATCGAAAGGCTAATAAATGCGAATTCTTTCGCATCATTCTTGTCGTTTCGCTGAGTCTGTATATCCGAGGGCGTGGCAATCGTAGTAAATTTATGAATGACGCACGTGCAGAAATCGCAGTATTGCAATGACGACAGCTGTCACTCAATATAGATTTCAGTTGGACCGATGTTCACAGGAGGCGGTGCACCTGTTTTAGCTAAGTTATGTTGATATTTGGGGCTGTAAATTCCTTGGAAACTCGACAGAAAATTGCAGTGAGTGTATATCTTATCTTACCTCCAGAATTTTCAGAATCCATTACAATCATTCGGTAGTGCTCTTGTGTCGGCTGTGAACTCACGCGCTGCTCGAGGGCAGAGTCAACAAAACTGTGATGGCAAACGGCTCGAGGTCGTACAGTTCAACGCCGTAATCGGTGTGAGATAATTATTGGAATCTTTTATAAATGATTCTTCATCGCACATAAGATCGCGTCTAAATGAAGTCTGTAATTTTTAAAACGAGAGAGTAAACTTTGTCTCTGCGCTGAAATACCGGAATATCGTTCCCTGAGCTTCATTGCGGAATGCCTTTATGTTTTGTTTTAGGACACAGCCTGCGGCTTCATTCCAAAACAATAGGCAATTCCATTTTATCTCGGCAGTTAGAGCACGGAAAACTAACAATTATTTCTTAATTATAGGTTTATTTGGCTGAAGATTGAGTGATAATTATGAGTTCTATTTTTGTATGACGACAAATTATGTGAGAACAAGCTTGCGAGTCCGCACATTGGCCACATAAAATTTGGACGAGTCCTCATCAGTCAAAATTCAGCCAATAAGCTATTTATTATAGTTTTGAAACAAAATAAATGGTATTTTTTTTAATAATCTACTGTAACATTCGCAGTCAAATTGATAATAACATGAAGGAAGGGTGAATGAATATATGGACCGAATATGAAACAGTGATGCGGACATGAACATTCAGTGCGCGCCGAAGGTAACATTTTTAGCCCACCATCACCAGATGGTGGGCTGTTCAAATCACTGTTCGTCCGTGGTCCGTCGTCCGTCAGTCAGTCAGTCAGTCAGTCCGTCAGTCCGTCCGTAAACAATTCTTGTTACCGCGATTTCTCAGGAACTACTGCATGGATCTTTTTCAAATTTGGTACACAGATTCCCCTTGGGGTCTAGTTGTGCAAGAAACCTTTTCTGGTCCGATTCGAAAATCCAATATGGCCACCAGGCAGCCATCTTGGATTTCCCCATGAAAACCTTGTTACCGCGATTTCTCAGGAACTACTGCATGGATCTTTATCAAATTTGGTACACAGGTTCACCTTATGATCTAGTTGTGCAAGATACCTTTTTCGGTTCAAATTGGAAATCCAATATGGCCACCAGGCGGCCATCTTAGATTTCCGCATGAAAATTTGTTATCGTGATTTCTCAGGAAGTACTGCCTGGATCTTTCTCAAATGTGGTAGACAGGTTGCCCTTGTGGTCCAGTTGTGCAACATACCTTTCTGGTCCGATTCCTAAATCCAATATGTCCATCAGGCGGCCATCTTGGATTTCCCCATGAAACTTTATTTTTCAGGAACTACCGCATGGATCTTTATCAAATTTGGTACACAGGTTCCCCATGTCACCTAGTTGTGCAAGATACCTTTTCTGGTCCGTTTTGAAAATCCAATATGGCCACCTGAGGCGCCCATCTTGGATTTCCCAATGAAACTTTGTTATCCTGATTTCTCAAGAAGTACTGCATGGATCTTCCTCAAATACCTTTTTTGGTCCGATTCAAAAATCCAATATGGCTGCCAGGTG
>JAVTVY010042052.1:0-19482 GCA_036873755.1 Hanleya hanleyi | reverse complement strand
TATGGAAAGTGGCAGGTCAAGGTGACCCATATTGAATATGGAAAGTGGCAGGGTCAAGGTGACACATATTGAATATGGAAAGTGGCAGGTCAAGGTGACCCATATTGAATATGGAAAGTGGCAGGTCAAGGTGACACATATTGAATATGGAAAGTGGCAGGTCAAGGTGACCCATACAGGGGTTATTCTAGCCCAAAATTGTTCACAAACTCAATTTCCAAATTTTGGAAACTCAATTTTTTTCGTGGTTACCATGATGAAAAAACGGCTAGAAAAACCCCTGCCCATATTGAATATGGAAAGTGGCAGGGTCAAGGTGACTCATCTTGAATATGGAAAAGTGACCAGACGTATGTGTGATGTTATATATCAAGGTATACATACAGCTTCCATGTCTATGAGAAATACCTTGAAGAAAATCTGGTTATCATGGAAAGGAAGGTCAAGGTCACTCATCTTTCATATATTTCCATATCATGACCAGATACATGTGTGGTGTAATTGGTAGGCAAAGTTACCTCATCAAAACATGGCAGATCGGAGCCTGTGAGGACGGTATTAACCCTAAGGTCAATTATGGCCAAGGAGTAAAAGGAAGTTGCACAGGCAAATACAGATTTAATATGCAACACAGAAAAGTATCCTACTGTGTTCTTCACACAACAAAGGGGAATAACCCACTCACCTTGTTTGGCCTTTTGTCGTAAGTCTTCCTGACATTCCACAAATATCTTATGAAATTCCTTAGCCAGTTCAATATTCTACAATAACATAAAATGTACGACTTGTAAATTAGCTGAACTAATCCAAAATTTGCAGTATAAGTATTTGCGCAGATCTCCACAGCGCCACTACAGAGAACAAAGAGGAGCCAGTCTGTGCACTGACCTGTGAATTCAGCTGTGGTTTCATAAAAAATTACTTTGCCCGATCTATTGAACAAGACAATATTTTGAAATGGTGATAGTTGGAATTTTTTTTATGTAATATTTGCCAAATTATACATTATTCTAAGCATAGTGACACTTTCTTTGAATACTGGGAAAATATAGTACATATGTATAAAATTATGCCCACTATCACCAGTTCAAAATGTCCAATTCTGCCGGACAGATTTGGCAGTATGCCAATAAATATCACAACCAAATATAACTGCTGTAGAACAAAATGTGAATGATTGCCAATAGGAATGATTGCTTCTCCTATGCCATTATGCTGCTTCCACATTTAATTCAAGAGATTCCGAGGTTTGTGAGCAACATCAAATGTATGGGCAAATAACAACAACGTCAAAAATGACCAATGTCCCAGAAACATCTCTAGATTACCACTGAAGATGCAAAATCACCAGTCTCATATGTTTAGGAATAAAACATGATCCAAGCAGAACATGTTAGCATTATAAAAATAGTCACTACATCGAAACTCATCTCACCTTAAATCGTACAGCGAACTGCTCCATCTTGGGTTCATTTTCGGCATAGTCCTGAGCTATCCAGCACCACGAGGTCTCCGATGTAGACATCGGCTTCAGTTGGAGGTCAGGGGTCAAAAGATGGTTACATGACAGTTTGAGAATCTGCTCGCGTCGCTGTAGTATCCGATAAACACCTGTCAATATCAGATTCAATTCAAAGTCAAGTAAAATACAGAAAAAAATTCTCTCGAGTCGCAGGTTTACTGGAACATGACATCAGTGGGTCAAGATTTCTTTCCTTGCTATTATAGTATAATCATACAATTGCTTATTCCTCATAATGTATTACAGTGACACCTGCATATACCGACAATACGTGGAACCAGATTATAGTGTTAGTTTTGACTGGGTTCTGGTTTATTAGGCTTCAAATATTAATTTAACTATTGGGTCCATGGATAATGTCAGTATTCAGAAGTTGGTAGATTTACCCAGGGGTTGGTATTCACAGGTTTCACTGTATATGTGTATGTATTTTCTCCTATGAACTGAAACCCTGTTTAATCTGACAATTTGCTGGCATTAAGTAGAGTTGGTTCATAACACAATGTTTTATAGTATAATGTATTAGACAATTCATGGTTGGGATAGCTCACCTGTGATTTTGTTTTTAAGAATTTTAATTTCCCCGATGCCCCTTTCCTTCCATTGTTTGAGACTCTTGTCAAACCGGAACAGTTTCGACCTGTGAGCAAAGATAATTTCCTCATCTTCTTCACCTGGTAAACAACAAAAATATAACAACTATTATTTACTTGTAATTAAAGATGTAATAAACCCCAAAATTGGAGAATTATTTCAACTCTCAACTGCATGCTATTCTTCCATGTGCATGTGACTGACAGAATCATTATTATGGTAGCCCTGCACCCCCCTCTGGAGCCCCCTCTATTGACCAGTCTATTCCATAAAAGCCACAACTTAACCCAAATGGAATTGCCTCATCCTTGCGAGCCAGTGCATTGATCGATCTGTTAGGATCGATACACTGTTTTGGCTAGTTACCCATACCAGTTTTGAATATAAATAAATCAAGGGGTATTCTCTAAATGAACCCAATCAGTGAACGCACTAAGCTAGCTGATTACGCCAATCTGCTGTGATTATGAGATGTGAAAGGTTTGAATTTCAAACTACTTTGACGTCGGGCTGAAATTGTCATCAAAAGTCAAAGCAAAAACCGCAGGCTTGGGATACAGGCAGGCTAATTCAAAACACACGCGGGGGATGAAATGCACGAGTTTGTATGATAGAGGGAACGACTCAAGAACTGATGGAATTGCCTGGGCTCCAGCAACAATGATTCCATGTCAGACTATGCAGGACCTTGGTCAGGAAACAACGCAGAGATGACCCATTTGAAAACAATGGAACTTTACAGGAATGCTGTGATTGGCTGTGTGTTCTTCCGATTCTCTTAATAATCCAATGAAAATGTAGGATTTAATTTTGTAAATTTGAATTGACCAATCAACTGTTAGGAAACTGGAGTTCCAATAAGAACGAATCCAATTAAACTTTTCATCTTTCTCACCAGTCTTGACTTCTATTTCAGGCAGAGAGACGATTGGTTCAAAGTGAACGTCGTGACCCTGAGCTACTTCCCCCTCATCATCGCCATCACCG
Organism: Hanleya hanleyi; assembly: GCA_036873755.1. Lineage (NCBI taxonomy): Eukaryota > Metazoa > Mollusca > Polyplacophora > Lepidopleurida > Hanleyidae > Hanleya > Hanleya hanleyi. Next base: position 16,379 of record JAVTVY010042052.1, on the reverse strand, counting down.
GACTCCGACGCCTTCGCCGCACCACCGAACAACTGAGACCCTGCTCCAGACCATGAGAACGGAGCATTCCCGTCTGTAAGGGCAGATAATATGGACATACACAAATCACAGCTGAATGCTAAGGCTTGTTTGTGAATAGAGCTTACCTAAGCCAGTACAAAGGTCTAAATTGGGATCTGGGATGCAAGTCCCGATCAGAGATTGATCAAAGTCTGGGATAATTGACTTCTTAGGGCATTTACTGTAATGAATAAAACCGCACTCAAGTATGTCGAATGCAAAAAACAGCACTCTGGCATGTCTAATGCATAAAACAGCACTCTGGCATGTCTAATGCATAAAACAGCACTCTGGCATGTCCAATGCATGAAACAGCACTATGGCATGTCTTATGCATAAAACAGCAGTCTGGCATCTCTAATGAATCAAACAGTACCCTGGCATGTTTGATGAATAAAACAGCACTCTGGCATGTCTTTTAATTAAACGGCACTTCTTAAGGCATTTACTATAATGAATAAAACAGCACTCAAGCACATCTAATGCATAAAACAGCACTCTGGCATGCCTTATGCATAAAACAGCACTCTGGCATGTCTAATGCATAAAACAGCACTCTGGCATGTCTAATGCATAAAACAGCACTCTGGCATGTCTAATGCATAAAACAGCACTCTGGCATGTCTAATGCATAAAACAGCACTCTGGCATGACTAATGCATGAAACAGCACTATGGCATGACTAATGCATGAAACAGCACTATGGCATGTCTTATGCCTAAAACAGCACTCTGGCATGACTAATGCATGAAACAGTACCTGGCATGTCTGATGAATAAAAGAGCACTCTGGCATGTCTTTTTATTAAACAGCGCTCTGGCAGGTCTAATGTATCAAACAGCACTCTGGCATGTCTAATGAAAGAAACAGAACTCTGGCATGTCTAATGAAAGAAACAGAACTCTGGCAGGTCTAACGCATAAAACAGCACTCTTGCTGATCTAGGATAGAATCGGTATTCTACTGATTGCAGATTTAATCAACAATCCTGTTCAAAGAGCAATACTTTGATATTGTATACATAGTACAATACTAAATGGTAATAGTAGACATGTATAAATACCTTTCTTGGCAGCAAATGCTGTATCGGACTGAGTAGCCAAGGACGCAAATGATATAGTGGTCTTAGTCCCAAAGAGGACTGGCTCTTCAACAGTGTCAACTTCTGTAAAACAGTTTTAATATTTCGAATTCTCATGAAACTGATTTGTCAAGACCTTATTTTAACAGATGTTGAGATCTACACGTACCTTTGTATTTCAAAAAAGGGTGGGGAAAAAGAAGAAGATATATAATATTCTAGGTACGGACATAATAATGCCACAGAATAAATTTACATCATAATTATCAGCTCTGAGAGAGACTGAAGATCATCAGATTACAGTGAGTGTCCATTTCCCAGAAAGTACATTAATAATTCAACCACAGGAAGTTCATTTTTCAACTTTATTATTCAAACACAGAGAAAAGTAACATTCCCATCCTTCATTCAAACGGAAGAAAAGTCATATAACGACAAAATGGGACACTTTGTAGCTGGTGCCATCAAGGATATTCCCAGGTATAAGCCATTTTTGCTGAACTTCCTGTGATCGAATTCTTAGGGGAATTACCGTATATGGTATACAAATGAACACAGTTGATTCTTTACAGTAATCCCTCTAATAATTCAATCACAGAAAATTAAATTTTCTACTATAAAATCAGGGGATGGTGATCAAATTTATTGGAAAAGGAGGTTGACAAAATCATACATATGATCCATTATTTATTCCTTATTCGAATCATTTTAGAGGGTGATTAAATTTATTAGAACAGACGATTGAATTTTGTCCCCAAAATTTTGATAGGGGGATTGAATTATTGGAGGGATTAGCATGTGTTCTTCTGTAATCCTGTACATGTATGTATGTTGACTGTATCGCCAGTCTGCAAGGACTTTATCTTACATCCGATTTTAGATTTGAAATACATTGTAGAACATAAAGGTGAGACTCACAACACCCCCTTGGCTTCCCCCAAGCAAATGAGAAATATGCTGAGAATGTGCAACATCTTATGGCTATATTAATCATCCAGAAATGTTCTTTTTAGAGAATATCATCAATTTTGCAGATATAACAGCTACATTCAAGAATATATATCACGAAATCATATCTAGATTAATACACAAACAAGGGTTATGTGTAACCCGGCAGCTCGCCTTTTGGGTATTCAATAACATGCAGCTTCACATAAAGATCGAGCCCTTCAGGTTGCACATCACTGGCAATGACAATACATATTGCAATAAAAATTTGACTTCTTTGTCAGTGATGTTGAAGTTGGATTGAAACATGAACTATATTATAAAACTTGAAATAAAGATTACCTTTTTTTCCAAAAGTAAGCTTATACATGTCATTATGAATACATGTACATGTACAATTCAAATTTGGTCTGAGATGTGGGTGTGAAATGCCTGGACAAATATGGTTCGTGCAAAAGCTTGAGGTTAAATCATGATGAGGAATTGGATTCGATACCAAAATTGAAGGAAATGGTGTTCTTCATTAAAGGCGACACAAAATTCCAAACCACCAGGGGTTAATATTTAATATTGTACTTCTGAAATGAAATAATGTCATTAAACTATTAGTAATTACTATAAAGGAATATATTGTAGTTGATTTGATGTGTTTGTGTATATGTAACAGGTCGATAGTTGGTGTAAGAACGCATTGTTGAGGCTTTTGTGCAGCTGAAAAGGGTCACGTCTAGACGCATTGTTGTGCTCAGACAGGCTATTGTAGGCTTTGTCTTGTGCGTTCTTACACCAAGTATAAACCTACAATACAATGTACACTGCATCTCCTACCTAATAGGTTAGTATCACATATAAGAGATATATGCAGCTTCGCAAAAAGATCGAGCCCTTCAGGATGGCACATCATTTGAGGTTGCACATTATTGGCAATGCACATCATTTAAAATAATAAATTTATTAAGAAATATGATTTCTATATTTAGTGATATTGAGGTTGGATTGAAGGAGGAACTATATTATATAACTAGCAATAAAGATTCCCCCGCCAGTTATTTTGATATTGTACTTCTGAAATAAAATAATGTCACCAGACTATTAGTAAATACTATAAAGGAATATACTGTATGTGATTTGGTATGTATGACTGTATATACAATGTACACTACATCTCATGCCTAATAAGAAGTCAAAATTATTCTAAGTCCAGCCTAAACAGAAAAGACTAACCCAGAAAACTTTCTAAGTCCAGCCTAAACATAAAAGTCTAACCGGACACCGACACCGATACCAACACCAACACCGCCACTTTCCCCCTCTCTCTCCCAATACCTCGCCTACTTCGTATACGGCGAGCTAATAAAAAGGGGATTAACTCTGTAAAATAAGAGTGATTAAGTTTTTGTTGGCTACAACAATATAAATAAGTTTCCAAATATAGTAGCTGTATCGAACACAGTTCTGCAGATATAGTTGGTTACATTCAAGCATATAGGATAGAAATAGAAATTAATATATCTGTAAAGGGGCATAACTCTGTAAAATATGGACCGAGGGCAACCACTTTCGTTAGGCGTCTGACTTACCACTAAATAAGTGTTCAAAATTTGGTGGTTGTGTCTCAAGCGGTTTTGCCTAGAATGCGGTAACGGACGTACATGGCGACGATAATACCCAGAGGCCAAAAGGGCCGAGGGGTAAAAAGCAAATACTCAGGATTCTAAGCAAAGATATTCTCTAAAGAAAGTGGCCTATGTACAACACAATTATTTCCTACCAGCAAAGCTCCATATTGAGAAAGACATGTTATAAATATCTGAACTTGTGGTAATACCTTTTTTTACTTGAGGTACCAAATCTGATGTAGAATCTGAAATAAATGAAAAAAATTTTTTTGTTTAAATTACACATTGTTAGTGATTAGGAATCCCTGTATCAAAAAGGATTGTATATACTAATTCTGAAGAAAAAAAATGATTGCGGGGAGGATTTTATTTGACGACTGGCAGATTATACAGTCACCAGATCGCTCCTGGACAAGCCAACCAAGCTATGAAGTGTCTATAAAGTTGAGAGTAAAATAATCTGATGCATGCAGGAGCAATCAACAATCATTTTCTCTGGGAACCGAAGAGAAAATCAAATCCTGTCTGAATAGCCACACCTGTGGATACAGTTCTGAAGTGGTATTTTCTAAACAGCATTCTGTATGAATCCCAGGCTTGCACAAAATTTAAGTTGATCCTTTTATAATAGATCTGCCCAGATAGCACTACGCTCATATAAGAGTTTGTCTCACTACCTCCTCGGGCCCTTGCTCTCCTTGAAACCCTGATGATTCATACAGGTCAGTGCTATCGGGGCAGATCTGTTGTTAAAGTATTAACTTTAATTTTGTGCAAGTCTGTGATTGACAAAATATTCTAGTCCATGGATAGTGGTTCTGACAGGCTTACCCATTCATCGACTTTGTATTGGAAACTATTGATCAACAGCTCGATTGATAAATCCCTTCTCATGACCGACACTGAAAAATCTTAACCAACAGGCATACTGTAAGATCTGAATGGACCAGGCATCCTGGTAGAACTGAACATATCAGGCATACTGAAAGACCTGTCCACATCAGGCATACTGAAAGAGCTGAACATCTGGCATACTGAAAGTTCCGAACTTATCAGGCACACTGAAAAACCTGACAACATATCAGGCATACTGGTAGAGCTGAACATCCCAGGCATACTGAAGACCGGACCACATCAGGCACACTGAAAGAGTTGAATGTATCTGGCATACTGAAAGTCTTAAACTTATCAGGCATACTGAATAAAACCTAAATGTGTCAGGCTTACTGGTAGATCTGAACATATCAAGCATACTGAAAGACTGGACCACATCAGGCATACTGAAAGAGTTGAACATATCTGGCATACTGAGAAACCTGAAGATGTCGGGCATACGGGAAGACATGAACATATCTGGCATACCGAAAGACCTGAACTTATCAGGCATACTGAAAAACCTGAACATGTCCGGCACACTGGAAGACATGAACATTTCAAAGTCTCAAAAATACTTGCTGGGTTATATTAACAAGTACCTGCTTTCTGTGGCGTTGTTTTCTTAGGGGTAATTCGATGAGGAGACTGCTGGGTAATTGTGTGTATCTGAGACTCGTCTCCGTCGACGCAGCCAATGCACCCAGGACAAGGGGGATAACTCAGGTACACGTAAAAGTTATCAGGTAGTAGGAAGCTTCTCGCCTTCGCCACTTGCTCTGGCGTCGCCGTGTCCATTTTCACAAATTCAACATCATCATCACCTGCTATAGTTTGTGAAAAGAATAAGAAATGAGTAACGTATACATTCCCTCCTTTTAAGTAATTTCATATGACTTCAGGACACGTTATACAGCATACCAACTTATTATTATAATTTATTGGAATAAATAATTTAAGCCCGAAATGAGCACAGGAAATTTTCCTGGAAAATGTGTTTATTTTCAGGTTGGTGGCTGTACCGGACAATCTCCATGAGTGTAGTTATTCGAAGCACAAAATCGAGATTTCGGACATTGCAATATATACTAGAAATCAGATTAAAAAATTACCTTCTGAAGGAGTGGTGCTCGTTATGGCTGGACTTCTTCCAAACAGGTTCCGGGCAGCTGCGCCCCCCTTGAAGACTTCTGACGTCGATGATACAGTTGAAGCTGCTGATCCATCAACATTGGTCTTACTCGGAGACTCGGGCAGACTGGCTTTCGCTTTATCAAAAGCATCCCTGAATCTGTTGGCGATTTCGGCCGTCTTGAATCGGATTGTGAACTGCTCGTGCTTGGGCTCCTCTTCTGCGAAGTCATGCGCGTGCCAGATCCAGGCCTTGCCGTCACTCTTCTGCATGGGTTTCAGCTCCATATCCGAGGTGATGTAGTGATTGCAGCAGATCTTCAGGATCTGCTCACGGCGCATCAGGATCCGCGCCCGTTGCGTTTTCTGGTGACGTAGAACCTTCACGTTACCCAGGCCGCGCTCCTTCCATTCCTTTGAGTCGAAACGGTACAACTTGGATCGGTGTTCGAAAAGGATTTCTTCATCCTCTTCACCCGTCTTCACCTCGATTTTATCCGGCATCTTCACCACCGGCTCAAAGAATATGTGTGAGTCCTCTCCCTCTTTGTTGACGTAGTGACCGTGGTCATCAATTTCAGGTGATTTCGGCGACTTGATGGACGACACTTGCGTCGGGGTTGATCCCGGAGTGGAAGAACCGACACCTGTGAAGGTGAACTTGGCCAGTGAAGGTGAACCAAATGCAAATGAATCCGCACCACTCACAGATGTAGATGAAACGCCTGTAGCTGATGACCCAAAGAGGCTGGTGGTTGCGGCGGGCTTACCTTGCGCCCCGAATAGGCTGCTGAATCCCGGAGTCGAGCTGGTGACCTTTTGACTTTCAGAGGCTGCGAGTCCTTGGGTTATGGATGGGCCTTTGGCAGGAGAAGTCGACCGAAGAAGCTCTTTCAAAGTGGAACCTTTTTCATCAGGTTTGCTATCACTCTCCTTTGTAGCAGAACTACCGAACACAAACCCGCTAGACTGAGTTGTGGTGCTAGAAGCAGCACCAGCACCGCTTCCAAACACAAAACCCCCACTGGTACTGTCAGCCTGCACTTGAGAAGATGTTGATGTTCCAAACGAGAAACCGCTGTCTGTTTTGCTGCTGGTTCCTATGCTGAACCCTGATGGCTGTTTCTGTGTTGTATCAGTAGCGAATGAAAACCCAGTTCCTGAACCCCCAAATTTGAACCCAGACGCTGCCATTGCTTTGGTTTCGTTTTTCGCGTCTTCTGGTTTTGCCCCAGGCCTTAGCGTACCACAGGCCGGACATTTGATCACATGTTCTGCATTTTGAATAAAACAACCACTGCATTCCCAAGCACCTTCTTGAGCTTTGAACATTTCGGACAGAGGTTTAGTTGAGTCGTCTTTACTTTTTTGATTTTCTGCCAGTTCTTTGCTGCCGAAACTGAAACCACCAGCAGAGGTCTGGACCGTAGTTTCTTTGCTGGAGCTAGCGTTTGTTGATCCAAACGTAAATCCACTACTGCCAAAGCCGAATCCAGAACTTGGTTGTTGAGTCGAGGATCCACCAAACGAGAAACCAGAGGAGCTGAACTTGAATCCGGCTGCACCACTTGACTGAGTTTCCTTGATGTCATCTGGTTTGGCCCCAGGCCTACTTGTTCCGCAGGCTGGACACTTCTGCACTGATCCAGCATTTTGTATGAAACAACCGCTGCAATCCCAAGCACCTTCTTGAGCTTTGAACAGCTCAGACAGAGGTTTCGTTGTTGAGTCCTCTTTCACGCCAGGTTTCATTGTTCCACATGCTGGACATTTCTGCACTGAGCCACCATTTTGTATGAAACAGCCGCCACATTCCCATGCCCCTTCCGTGGGTTTGAAAAGTTCTGACAGAGTTTTACTTTCGTCTGATTTCGGTGACTCGACCTTGGAAGCTGCTGTTGCTCCATCAACAGAAGCAGACAACTCTTCTTCGAACTTGATCTGGATAACACAGCCCTCGAAGACTCTCTTGAACTCTGCAGCAATCTCTGCATTCTTGAATCGGACAGCCAGCTGCTCGTTCCTTACCTCCTCATCGGCATAGTCCATGGCGTTCCAGCACCATGACTTGTTGGATGACGCCATCGGGCTCAGCTTCATCTCTCCGGTCAAGAAATGATTAGCGCAGAGCTTCAGCACTTGATCACGTCGCATGATGATGCGCGTCCTCTCCGTTTTCCTGTGTTTCAGAATCTTGAGTTCACCGACTCCTCTCTCTTTCCATTGATTAACCTCCAGGTCAAATCGGTACATTCTCGACCTTTCGCAGAACAGTATCTCTTCGTCTTCTTCCCCAGTTTTCACCTCCACGAGGTCAGGCAGTGGTATGACAGGCTGAAAGTCCACATTGGGTTCGTATTCGTCCACGCCCTCATCTGAGTGTTGACGCCCAGGGCTCGCTTTGAACACCCTCTGTCCGTGTATACCAAACCCTGGTGATTTAGGCGATTTAGAGGAAGCCTGAGGGGAACCACTGCTGGCAGCAGCCAGACTGGAGAATGATGAACTGCTCGTCCCTTGTCCCATTATATATGAGGGGGCAGATGCTGCTGGCGATGGTTGGCCAGGTTTATCTGGCTTAGCAGTCAGCGAGAATGCAAATCCTTGGAAAGGTTTACTCGGGCTACCAGCAGCAGGGGAGGTAACTTTCCCTGGGCTGGGTTGGGCTTTAGCGGCTGGTACAGCTTTTTGCCTTTCTTCCGACTCCGTTGTTGCTGGACTAGTGATGACTGGTGTGGTCTTGAAGGTGAATCCCCCAAATACACTCTTCCCAGTTTGTGTTTTATCAGTGTCTGTGACAGCAGGACTGGAACTTGCCTTGGCCGAGTCATCGCTATGTTTAGCGGCTAACTGACTCAACATCCCGGCAGCTGAACTGGCTGGAGATGGTTGAGGCTGCTTGACAGGTTGGACAGCTTGACCACTAATAGCTGGACCCTGAGCTGGAATGGACACAGCGGGCTGCGAGACTCCCAGTTTTTTACTCTGAAACATCTCTTTCACCTTATCCACAGCAAGCTTAAATCCTGCAGATTCATTGCTGTCACTGAATTTGATGATTATACTGTCCGCGGAGCCAGTCTTTGTCCAGGCAAAGGTGTCCGGGGTGAACATCTGCTGCTGCACTTGGACTTCCGAAGAGAACTCGTGGTTCATCACAACATCACGGTTTTCTGTCACAGCTTGCACGACGATCATCGGTCTGTTACCGCGGACTATATGGAACATTTTCATGCTGCACAGAAGGGCCTTCTTGGCTTTGTCAGCAGCAGAAGAACTTGTGATGGAAGCTTTGCCGACGAATAGCAGAGACACTCCTTCTGGGAGGGTTGCCTGTGATGGAGTTCCGGACACTGAGGCTCCTTGAGGGGCTTTCTGTACAACAGGAGACTGCACTGAGACTACTTGGGTTTTCGTGGGCAGAGAGCCGGACGTTCCAGATGTTGGTCTGGACGTAATACCTGGCCCAGCTACAACATTTGGGGGCATAGATGGTGTTGTCGTGGTGACCGCTGTCCGAGGACTGCCCGAGCCTTGTCCAGTGAATAAGGTCTTAGCTGGGATGGTTCCGGCCATTGGTGGCTGGGTGTGTGGGGTGTTGGTGGGATAGACTGAAGCATGGGTCTGGGGCGAGGAGAAGTATCCGGGACCTGGCATGGAGGTAGCGGGAGCAGTCGGGAGACGATAACCGTACTGCAGCGACTGGCCCCGCAGGCCTGAGTTGAAAACACCCTGTGGTGGGACAGGCGGACGTGTCTGTGGCTGGTATGTGATAGTCGATTTACCCTCCACCCCAGGCCGGTTTCCATATGGCCAATCCTGCGTCAACTGGTTCTCCTGAACATAATACGGCTGGGCCCCGATGCCGTCTTCGTCAAGGTACTCTCCGTCGATGTGGTATGGATCTTCATCTTCGTTGTCCTCCCGGTCGAGGCCATCTTCGTCCCCATCCCCCGGGGCGAAACTGTACGCAGCACCACTATAGTATTCTCCCTGGTTTTGACGGGCCGCGATTCTGGATGGGTTGTATCTTATGCTCCCTACGTGGTTAGGGCTGGGCATCTGGTACCCATATTGGGGCATCCATCCAGGCTGTGGGGAATATGGGAATCCTCCAGCGGGGAGTGGGGTTCCCATCATGTAGGGTGCCGACGGTGTGGGAAGGGTCTGCGACAAGTATTGTGGCGTGGCGAGAAGCCGAGCTTGGTTCAACTGAGAGACTTGTTCCTGCAAATATAGGAAATAATTTAATTTTATAGAGTTTGTTTTTCTAATACAGGTCAACACAAGGGTTGGAGGCTAAGAGTAATATTATGAGGTTGAATAAAAACTTTTCTTGTGTTATCAAGAAAAAGGCTCCATGCCGATCGAGATATCCTGGATATGTGATGTGCAGTCATTATACGGAGGTACTGATAATGGGATACATTACTGCATCCAGTCAGCATGCAATACTGCTACCACTTTCACTCATTTTTTCCTGTTGAGGGGAATCAGCTGATATAACAGATTTCAAAATTTTTCCTTATTTGGACAGTCTACATCCCTATTCTTCCTATCTCTCCATGATAAATTTTTCCAATTTTTACCTGTCCAAATTTGAAATTGCCTGTCCAATAGACATGTGATCAGATGTCTGGCCAACACCATGACCCCTATTTGCCATTATCCAGTCCAGCCTATAATTAAATTCAATTCAAACTACTGTGAGAAGAGAAGACTGCATACCTGAAGTTGTTTATTAAGGACATGCTTTTCTCTACATACCTGAAGTTGTTTATTAAGGGCGCGCGTTTCTCTCAGCTCATCCATTATATCCTTGTTCATGCGGACAAGCTCTTCGTTTCTATCCATAACTGTCTTGAGTACCGTCTCCTGACTGAAAGTTAGGGCTCGCATCTGGGCGTCCAGCCGCTCAGGACTGGGGCGAATACGTTGACTGAGCTGAAATAAAATAACTGGGTTAAATTAGATTTTTTTATGAGATCCAGATAAAAGTTTCTTCATGACAGGAGGGAAGTTTCTCCAAAATAATATAATTTGAGTGAATTCCAAATAGGCTGCAGATTGCATGAGAAATTTACTGTGAAATTTTGTGGGAATGTAGCATTTGCAAGAAACGTGAAAGTTTGGATAAGGTTTTTCAGTCATGTCTCATTACTGCCCACATGTGATAGAGTGGTTACAATGCCGCCTTTATATAATGCTGTCTCACCATGCTATAGAAAAGACCTGATACTCCACCCAGCACATTATTCCCACACCAGGCTAATCAGTCTTTGATCTATCCTCTTAATGCTGAGCACACAAGCGAGGAAGCAACACGTTTCATAAGTCATCGTTTTGTAAAATCTTTAAAGGAAGCTATCTAGTACCTTCGTAGGATTTATTAAGACTTTTCAGAATGAGTGGTCATGAAAAACTCCCCCAATAAAACCAGCTTTATTGCTTCAGCCATAAAGAAACAAACATGCCTTTGGTGTGATGCCCAAACAATTATTTCTTATGTGGTAAATAATAGGTAACAAGTTCCCCATCCAAGAAACGATATAGAGAACATCTCGCAGTTGTGCTAAACAAAAGTATTTGATTATTATTTTTCTGTGAACATTAATACCCACCCAGATTTTAGACATTTTTGGTGTGGGAACTCACCGAACTGGCTTCGGACATAGAAAGACGGGGCCTCTCCTCCTCAATGATTGTGCTGGTCGTGGATCGAGGCGGCGGTTTTCCGTGGGGTGTACTCTGTGCGAGATAGGTCATCTTGACGGGTGAGGGGGCCGGCATGGTCGGTAGAGTCTGGATCCCGGTCAGGCACATGGAGCTTTCAAAGTCCTCCGAATTCACGCTTAGATTGGACATGTCATTCAAGATTCCTGCAAGGGAAAGAATGTGCTGAATATACAGTGTAACCTGTCTTAACCGTTATCTGAGTAAATCGACCAACAGGTGGAGAATCTCCACCATTGTTCATAATGCATATTATACGGGAAATAATTCTTGAAAATTTAGTTCACACATGAAACTTCCAACCTTTGCTTTACTGATAGTATAGTGAAACCTGTGAATACAGACACCTGTGTAAACCGATCAACCTCTAAATACTGAGGTTATCTTGGGTCACAATACTTAAATTCGAGGTATTTTGAACCTTGATAAAGCAGAACCCTGTCCAAACTGACACTATAATCCGGTCCCAAATATTCATATTCAGCTAAATTTGTTGCCATGGTAACCAAGCCAATATTAATGGAAAAATGTAGAAAAGTCCACATTTTATTCATTATAATGAAAATTGTTATCACTCTCCTTAAAAACAAGAGACGGAAACAATGCTCTTCATTTTGTGGTGATCAACTATAAACTAAAACCTGTTGTTAAAAACATGAATTTCTCCCAATCAAAAGTTCAGATTACCATCTTCTGTATCAGCTCTGCTCAGTCTTGTCTCTATATCATCAAGGTCTCGGGATAACAGCTTGTTCAACTCCTGAAAGTACAACAATTACAATTTAGTTCCAAAGACAAGACTTTAATTCGGACTGTATCCATATCCAAATGTAACCACAGATGTAGTGAAAAGGCCTTGCTTTTAAATGGATATCTGGGTACCTGATACTCTGCACAAAGATACTCGCAAATCAGATGCACCAGTATCTATTTGGCTACCCGTAAAAAACCCCAAAACAAAAGAAAGTAGGCACAAGTTGTTTCATCTATATCCTAATTGCATGAATCAATCTCAGCAGATTCCATATACAACAGTACGTACATGATTTTTGTTGCCCCGCAGTCTATCCAGTGTGAGGTAAAAGGCATCTCGGGCCTTCACGAGAAGAGCTTCATATTTGCTCCGCAGGTCTGGTGTCAGTTCTTCTTTGGTCTTCGTACAAACTTCGTCATTTGCCAACTGCCTGTAGATCTGAAAGGAAGATGTACAAGAAATGTACACAACTGACCTGAAACCTGATCATGTGTTATCTCTCTCCTATCCCATGATGCAGTGTGGGTACATGACAATTAAATGACAGGTGTGGATTACGGTATAATTGAAGTACCCTGCCACCTCATATAACACAATATCAATATAATTTGCCAATGTAAGATCTCTGGACTGGCAGTCAATCTTGTAAGCCTTTAACTCTTTGCCCACGGAATAAATATTCACAACTGGCCGGAATAAATTATGCAAAAATATTAATTTCCGCATATGGTTATAATAATGGCCCTAAGGTTTTTCCATGGGTACCGTAGGTAGGGTAAACTATATATTTTTACAATCCTTATGCTTTGGGGATTCATATAAATAAAAACTTATGATGGAAACCATTCTTGAATTGTTTGTAGTTTTTTTTCAAGTCGGGAGAAAAAAAAACCATGCGCAACTTACGAAGTTACGTCGCCCACACGGGATGGTGACGCCATGCTTGGAAAACCTATTTCATTTGTCGCATTTCATGAGGCTATCTATATAGTTTTACAATCCTTGATGCTTTGATGATTCGTATAAATAAAATCTGATGATGGAAACCGTTCTTAAACTTGTATGTTGTCTAGTCATTAGAAAACAAAAACACAACACACGACGACCGCAGCCGCCATTTTTGGAGTTTCCCCACACAATTGTCACATGACATGACGTTATTTGGGGATTCCCGATGTAATAAACTCTAAATCGAGGCTGAAAAGAATGTAGCCAGTGATTCATATATCACGGGACCGTTAATTGGTCAATTTTTCGCTACGAGGCCGAAACAACCAATCACAGGTGTGTTTAGATAAGGCTATCAAGAAGCCGCTGACAACGGCTTTCCGGCGCACGTTTAAGAAACGTGAGCCGCTCACAACGGCTTACCGTAGGCAATGAGTTAATTTGATGTATTGAGTTACATACAGGACTTCATGCCTAGCGCACCTGTTTTGTGCACATTTCAACCTGTGATTGTAAGATAGATACAACCTCAACTTTGGTTTATGAGATATAACAAAACTAACAAAATAAATCGGGATTTTTAGTGATTTCCTAATTTTGGAGTCACAGTGACCTTGATCACTGACCTAAATTTTTGTATATGACACATGATCTTCCCCTAGAATCTATCTGTTGACCAAGCAACCACTATTTTTACTGATTTCCTGATTTTGGTGTCACAGTGACCTTGACATTTGACCATGTCCTCAATTTTGGTACATGACAAAGCTTCCCCCTAATGTATCTACTGATAAAAAAAATGATGAATCCACCCACAAACATAAGCAATTTTCAATGGTTCAACGACAGGCAAGAGATCTTTTAAAATTAATAAACTAATTTTTACTGACACTGTTCTTTGCTGTTGGCGATAAAAAGGGTTGACGCACCCTGAAAAAATGAAGCTAGAAATTTATTTTATTCAGTCTGTGAAATGGTCTAATACTCTCGAGCCGTATTATATCCTACGGCGGCAGAACAATAAGAATATTTTGAATAGACTGTGAATAGATTTATCGAACTCACCAGAGCAGTATTATATGAAGCATACGGTTTCTCGAGTTTTTCAAAACCAGCCAGAGCTCCTTCATACTGCTGGTTAATCATCGCCATGACAGCCATGAAGTATTCTCCGTCCATTATCAGTTGTTTGATTGTGCTGTTATCGAGCTGCTTGTCACTGTCGTCAGGAAACAGACGTTCCCTTGGTGACCTCACCACTTGATTCCTGTAAGGGAGTCAAACATGGTACTGATGAAATACAGATTGTTCATTAAATTCGCATCATCCTAGACATAGCCTAAGTCGCATCATCCTAGACCTAGCCTCAGTCACATCATCCTAGACCTAGCCTAAGTCACATCATCCTAGACCTAGCCTAATTCAAATTATCCTAGACCCAGCCTAAGTCATATCATGCTAGACCTAGCCTAAATCGCATCATCGTAGACCTAGCCTAAGTCACATCATCCTAGACCTAGCCTAAGTTGCATCATCCTAGGCAACGTAAACCTTTACTAAAACTGACTGCTCGGATGAGTACAGACTTTGAAACCACATTCAGAATTCAGCCTGACACTCGGTAGTTTAGTTCATCGATGCCATCTTGGCCGTCAAAAATTCAATACTCAGCTGCTAGCATACATGAACATCTGAACGAGATAGAGAACGACAAATGAGTAATCTGTTGCCATGGCAAAATGCAGGTACATGTCAGTCAAAAGAAATGAAAACTCATTTCAAACCGGTACTTCATAAAACTGTGGTTAGGCACCCGAACTCTCCATGAGCAGATGCTCGCGTTAATCTATATCTCACTTAAACTGAATTTGAGTGCAGATTATTTCTCACCTAGATTTTGTCATACCGTACTTGTATTGTTTAACAAGGAGCTCTAGTCAAAATGCTTGCCTCTCAGCCTTGAAAATTCAATCCAGGAGAGCGGACTAGTTACCTGGGATTTCCTCCTGACAAGGTCTGGACACACCACCATCCCTTCCAAAAAGTGAGGTAGGACTGGCCCCCCCCATTTCCGACATGAGAATTCTCACCTGTCCAATTTTCTGAGTATTTCCAGGGCTTTCTCCCAATAGTGACCTGTCCGCACCTCTATGGCTGATGTTGCTGTGGCTGATCCACCATCTTTGTCGAGTTTGGCTTTCATTTCAGATGCCTGTCCAAGCAAACAAAAACACAATTAAGTATTGTGATTAAAATATGCTGTATCTTAACACCCAAAACTGCAACCACATATTTCTAAAAAAAATTCTCAAAGTACTTTTAGAAGTATACCCACATGAGCACAGATTCATAATACACTTTGCTATGGATTTGCCATTGGATTTTGTATAACATAAGACACAGATCTTTCATTCTGGTGGAAGAAGTGTCATCATGGTATTGGTCTTATCTGGGCCACAAGGGGCAATGAAGGTTTTTTGCAAGAAAATTCTTTTTTTCTTTTTGAGGGGACATTGGCATAAAATCATCTTGAGGCACACAATATATCCCCCCTCTAATGGTAGTAAATAAAATAAATTGTCATCTACATGTATCTAATTTGCATAATAATAGACCAAATATCTGTCATGCTGTTCATTAAACAGAAGCTATATTCTTTTGACAGGTTGTTCTAATGGCAAATTAATTTTAGGACATGGAACAATAGACAGATTAATGTGCTTGAAGTTTTGGAGCATTGGTTAAGAAGGAATCAATGAGCAAAAACGACCTTTTTCACCTCCATTTTAGAGAGCGGGATTACCCTAACCTGATTGGGCAAAGAGGATTAGGGTGCCCAAAATACTTTCTCTTTTTTATTAACAGATGTCAACATTCTGAGCACTCCAAACAGATGATACCATCATTGATTATGTGATCCAGAAAAGTAAAATTTCAACAGGGACAGGAATTGCAATATAATAACCTTGCCTATAGGTGGGTAGATAAAAAAAGTTATGTAGTACTCAAATTAACCTACCCGCTCTTCAAACGTTTTGGCCAGATGGACAATCATGGTGACAGACATCCCATGATTGCCGACCAGTCGGACTGTCTCCAGACCTCGCTGTAACACCAGGCGCAGCTTGGGAAAATTAGTTCTACAAAACAATATGAAATGACAGCTTGAAATGATGCACAACACAAGCCTTATGGGATATTGCAATAACTAGAATTTGATCTTGTTAAAATA
>JAVTVY010042051.1:0-19006 GCA_036873755.1 Hanleya hanleyi | reverse complement strand
AGGTAACCAGGTTCCTCATGCTAACCATGCAGGATTGGCTAACTACTTAACGTGATCGAAATTACGTCACACCCACATTCCCAACAGATATTCCTGATATTGAGATCCCGATTCTCACTTAAAGTGGGAGGCATATCACTATTTTGACAGCGAGACTCCCTCTTACATCATCTCTACAACGAACGCTTTCCGTAATATTAAGTCAATATTCAGTTCAAAATCTGAAACACTTGAACGGTGTAGTTACCTTACCAATGTAGGCAACATGATCTTATATACTCATGACGATGAAGCGTGGTCTTATCAGTGGGATTTAATAAAAATAGCGACTGTGTTAATTATTTGAAGGGATTATTAGTGAACAAATTTTTGCAATCAGTTGACGAACCTTACTAAATATAACGACAATGGAGGAAGTTATCCAAAAATCTATTCACTCTTAACCCTGAAATTAAAATAAGTATGAGTTGTTTTTGCGGTTTATTATTATTTTTGCCGTTAATGTCATGTGAACGTTTGACAAGAGAGACAACTCATGTTGCTTCGTTTCACAGTTGATTGTGAAGAAATAGTTCACTAGTTTCTCGCGTTATTCCAGACAGTTATCACTCAGTAGATGTCGTATACGTCGGGTAGTTTAGTACTGTTACCGAGAGACTAATCTGTACAGCTTAGCGCCATCATTTGATGGAAACAGTTTATGGTGACTAGCCGAAAGATTTCTCACCCACTGAGAGACAAGGTGGCGGATGCCCGGATGATGGTTGCCGTGATAAACAAAGCGGACCGAGACTCTTTTCGGTAAAAGTGATATTCATTGGCCATCGGCGGTTGGCCTGTGCAGAGCGCCCCCTAACGGCCAAGAGGTGCGAAATATGCGGTGTGAATCAGTGGGGGAACAAGGAGAGTAGGGACGTCAGTGATACAAGCTGTTAGTATGAGCGTACCTGGCCTAATAAATAGAGTAAATTGTTCAAACCGGGAAACGCGCGTGATGTCATATAGTCAGTAAAGATAGGAGCTTGCCAACACCGTGTAGCGAGGATTTTCTTTGATGTCTGCCCGTGTGATTTCCAAATATGGCAAGTGGTGGTTGTATTGATGTTAGTTTCTTTCGAATAGCCAATCAAATTTGAATATGGACAACAGAATATTTATAGAGCTATGACATCACCCAACCCGTATTCTGATCAGATAATGTGTTACATTCAGCCAAGACAACACGTGTAGTGTTCGACTTGGATATACGAAGATGGTAGTTATGGTATCCGGAAATTACTTTTAAAAAATATTTCTCTGAAGAACTATACATCGTGCCATTCGAAGCATTCCGCGATGTGCCGATGGACTTGCGTTTATGGAGCTCCATTCAAAAACGTTCATAATATATTAAGTTGGCTCCAGGTATACAAACCCCCAGTTTGGTAGGCCTACTGCAAGTTTAACTGTGTTATAAGTAAGCTTTTAGAACATGTTGGTGTGGCAGTATATATTTGAGAGGTTGAGGGCAGAGTTATATGTTATTGGTATCGCTCTCCCTGGTGAGTTGTCGTGGCATTCAGTACGTCACACGGTTGATACTCCATGTAAGGATCTATTAAAAAGCTCCGAATCTTGACCCATTGTTGCCGAAAGAATACTACTGTATGTATTCTTTCCTGATCCTTAATACGTGAAGTATGGACGTGGGACAGCCATCAAATTTGTTCGATGAACTGGCCCTGTCATAGCCAGTGTAAAATCCTATTTGTCTCGCTATTATCTCCCTCATTCATGTGGATAAAACTTGTGATCCTAAAGTTTTTGTAGCTCCTGGAAATGTCTCCCAAACATTCAAAGGTAACGTAAAAACTTGTCCATGTACTGAAAAGAATTGCTCTCTAGAATTGTGGCCGCAGATCTCTCAGTGAACCCCTCTCCCGTTCTCTGTATGATTTCCTCTGTTTAATCTATCTAATTAAGAGGAATCTCGCAGCACACAGGAAAGGGTCCTCGCTTACCCCCACCTCTTATAGGAGGGAGGTAGATATTCTAAGCAGACGTTTCCTTTGGAAGTAGGAGACGTCCCATGAATAAAATGGCACCTGATTTGTTGTGGCGGATGAAGAAAAAGAAGGGATGATCAGCAATGAACGTTGGTGGTGGCTGAAAAAAGGCGACTGTTCTAAACCCCATTACTATTGCTGCAGCGGCAGCAGCTTCTGTCCCCTCTTCCTCCACCTCAACAAAAGCCTTGTGGAAGACCCTCGAAACGGTCAATCTCACCGTATCATTAATACCAGACAGACTCGCTCTCCGTGTATGGAATAGATCCAACATCCTCTGTTTAACGAGGAATTTGCTGAGTTCATAATTCTCTTCTAACTTGAATTTTGGTAACCCAACTATTACCGTTCGATTCCAAGTAACGCTATTCACTGATTGTAGAATGGCCGGTGTGATACCTTCTTCAAGCCAGGTCAGACCATCTCGTTGATTGGGTAACATTATAACCATGCTGATGTCATTTTGAACGTAAGGCAATTCCAGGATGTGACAGGCTAGTTCTGGTATTTCGCCAAAAGGGAATCTGGCTTTCTGAGACATCATATCTATCTGTATTTTCTTATCGCCCGCGACGTGGAACGTTCCAAGATTCGTGGATCTGGCTTGAAACTTTGTTTGCCAATTCCCTGTGAATATATATCGCATTCACCAAGACCATTGCGGTGGATCGTGTCACTCCACCTGTGGGAATTAGATTTTTTATTTTATCGGCCGTCTTTCCCTCAACCCATTGGTTGATACGATGTCTGGAATCTTCAGGGTAATCGACGAAATTAACATTCGTGACTTCGGATTGGTAAGATGAATTTAACACGTCCAGAAACGTCTCGGCAGGTTTGAATCTCTCATCCACGTAAATTGTTTGCCGTACTCAACACGTACGAGGCGTTATCCCGATACAGGCTCCGAAGAAGATCGCTAAATGATGAGGGTACGTCAACTATGGTGTCAAAGTGGAGGACGTCAGACATTTGTGTTGCAGTTATACCTCTAGCGCCGCCGTAAACCATCCCCAGTGTAGTGTACATGTATATACTTATTGGGGAGAAAAACAGATTTTCATCTGGATTCTCTTGTCTGAGTTGGCCGTATAAGTCGAGAGAAAAGGTGATCATGCTCCTAACAATTTCATTCACCTCTTCGGGATTGGCTCCATTCGTTTGAATTGGCGATGCCATACTGCCGACTATGAAGAGAAGAAACAAGACAGCACTGCCGCTTTGAGACGCGCGGCGAACGATTTCATCTGAACAGTCGGCCATGGTGTACGATGTTCTGCAAATTAGAAAAAAGACTCAGATCATTGAGAAAATTCAGTCTTTAAGGAGGTTCCGGATATATTATAATTTGACAAGAGGTAGCATTATTTCATGACCTGATATGATATACGGTTGAGTTCAAATTGCGCACGTTCATTTGCAAGTGAGAGGAGATCACCGAAGAATTATCATTGACCAAAGTCATCCTCAAACATTCTCTGTTCTCACAACTCTTACAATATAGGACTTAGTTGATATTTGTATGTGGTGAAATATGGTACTCTTAACACCCCCCGCCCCGCCTCATCTTGATCCCTTGTACTTAAGTTTACCTATATATAATTGACGTGGGGATGACACAGAGAGCGGGAGTCCGGCCAAACAAACTTATTCTCTGAATAGCAACTTGTAGTCAACGAGCCTTCTCCATTTTCTGATGTTGACATATGTTGATGTTGAACCGTCG
The DNA here is from genome assembly GCA_036873755.1 of Hanleya hanleyi. Taxonomy (NCBI): domain Eukaryota; kingdom Metazoa; phylum Mollusca; class Polyplacophora; order Lepidopleurida; family Hanleyidae; genus Hanleya; species Hanleya hanleyi. Next base: position 15,235 of record JAVTVY010042051.1, on the reverse strand, counting down.
GTTACATATGACGCTCGCAAATTTAGGGAATAACCCTGTTGTATTTGATGATTTGAGACCGTTAATGTGCCCGGCTGTACAACCCTGATAGAAGGACCCGGATGCTAATGATAAAAAAGACCCGGATGTAAAGAACGGAAAAAACCCCGATGAGTACCCGTATACAGGTCAGTACATGCATTCCTATCACCAGACCGAATACCCGGATGTAAAAAAAATGATGTCACCCCAATAGTAGGACCCGGGTATAGGTCAGACTGACCGAAGACCCGGATGTAAAACAATGATGTCACCCCGATAGTAGGACCCGGATGTTCTAGTGCATTCCCATTCATCATACCCACGCGTCGCCGGTAAAACGGATATTTGCGACCGAAAAACCAAGCATTAACAGTCTCAAATCATAAAATACAGCAGGGTTATCCCCATTCTACTCCAATAATACTACATGACAAGGTTTAAAACCTTTTTTCATCATCAAAGCAGACAAGTTTGTGAATAAAATAATAAGATCAAACACGTCCATAAGCCACGTCGCTCATTTAAGCGGTGGTACATACGCATAAAATAGTTCCTTATAGATAAAAGAAAAAACAAAAACAAGACTTAAGATGGACTAATCAGTTTGCTTATGTGATAGGTTTATTCACGACAAAATAAACGTCGTTTCATCAACAAAATTCATGTGACATCATTTTCCGAACTATAACATCGCCCTCACATAAACTCTTCAACATGCCATCGAAGGACCGTTCTGTAGCGAAGTTTGTGATTTATGCTGTGACTTACGGTGAAATAGCTGTACATTACATTCCGTTTTGATTGTTTTGTTGTATATTTATTGCGCACCGACATCTCGGTCTTCCAGCTAGTCTCCTTTTGAAAAGGGAAAACGCCGTGTATCAGAGGTATACCATGGCCAGCCGCCGGTGAACTGCGATTGGAAGCCCCTGGTATCTGGATGTCAAACACCGTATCCAAGACACCGAAGCCGGCGAAGGTGTCATCCTACTCAAAGAAGTATGGCCCTCAGTCCGCGATTATTCGATTATTATTCTACCACATGGAGTATTTCTGTGTCAGATGGGTCGTAAAATGACACAAATATGTAATAAATGGTCCGATTTCTGCGTCGTCATCGCTCCACCAATTTCGCTGCCCTCGATCGCCTGAGGCCGCCATTTTGATTGTTATGCAATCTTCGTGGCGTAGGAATCAATAACCGTGAAGCGGCCGAATGACATTTGCGACCTATAATGCTTTATTTTGTGGTCGGAAATTTCTACCAGTTAACCAATCAAATTGCTCGAACAAACTATATTGGATTAGAATTGCCTATTCCCATCTGATAGGTTCGCCAGTCTATTATAACATCACGTCATCCAAGACGTTACCCTACGTTGCATATTGTATACATATGCTGCCTGCCTTAGCTGTTCAAGATTCAAGAAATTTTATTTAGAAATTTTATTTAAAGTCGGTTGTCAGTTTTAAAATATCATAAACATTAGCTCTAAGCGAGCTATTTTACCGACAAAAACATTGGTATAACATGGGCAATAAAAGTATAAAAATATGAGTAAAACGATATCACAATTTCTAAAATAATTATGTACAGGAGGGATATATCCCAAGCTATAGATTTTACATATGATTAAATGCGACTTAAAATGAGTACATGTAGAAACCAGATTAGAATTTATATGGTATCTGATTATATACATTTAAAACTAGAAACGACAAACAATTGTGTACATGTAATTAAGAGTTTACAGGCAGTTAAGAAATTGTCTGATTATACACAATTTAAAATGTAAAAAGAGACTAGAAACGATGAAAGAATGTGTACAATTAAGAAGAGTATATTAAGAGTATATGTGATTATAAATAAGTTAAAATTTAGTACATGTAGGGACTAGACTAGAAATGATAAAGAGTTGTACATAAAATTAAGAAGCTGAACTCCTACACATGGCACATTTGCAGCTAGGACCACACCAGCTCCTTAGTAGTCTGCGAAAGTCATTGAAATTCTCAACCTTTCTGAATTCGTTCGGCAGACCAATCCAGATCTGTGTGGCCTGAAATCTAAAAGACTTGTTGCCATATGTAGTAGTTCGGACCCGTGGTACATATAAGACATTATCTGATTTAAGAGAATAAGAACAATTATGTTTCTGTATCAAGTCATTAAGAAATTTAGGTGAATTACCGTGTAAAATTTTAAAAACTTCAGTTGCTATGGACCTAAGTCTACTTAATTCTAAGGAGGGAAGTTTTGATTTGTGCAATAAGTCATCGTAGCTACTTTCCCAATCCCGATAAACAAAACGTAGCGCTCTATACTGGAGTTTTTCCATTTTTACATTACATTGTTTACTGCAGAAGTGCCAGACTAAAGGACAATAATTAAAATTCGAACGAATAAAACATTTGTAAATGAGAAGCTTAGTGTTGGTAGATAACATGTGACCAAGCCTGGCGAGAACATTTAATTGTTGACCGGCTTTCTTACACAGGTTAGATATGTGAGAGTCAAACTTAAGGAGGTAGTCAAAATCTACACCCAACAACTTTGCACTTTCTTGACACCTAATTGTCTCTCCGTTAATATTCAGTGACTCGCACACATCATTGATTTTTTCCCAACATTCATGGCTTGAAATTTATCAGGATGAGCCTGCATGCCATTTACATGAAACCAATCAATCAGAATCTCACTGTCATCTTGGAGATCTTTTACCATAATATTAAGATTTTTATGGGACCGTGAGATAGTATTGTCGTCAGCATAATTATATAATGTAGATTTTTTGACAAAGCTAAAAATATCATTTAGAAAGATATTGAATAAAAGAGGGCCTTAAATAGACCCTTGGGGCACTCCCTTAACAATCGTTAACCACTGGCTGCAAGAACTGCCAAGTTTAACACATTGCTTACGATCGCTAAGGTAGTTACTCATAAGTAAACAGGATGCCTTAGATAAATTATATGCCCTCAACTTTTCTAAAATAAGACTATGTGGTAGACAATCAAATGCTTTAGATAAGCCCATAATTACAGCACCTACATAATGGTCATTATCAACTGCCATACGCCAGTCTTCGACTAGCTTAAGGAGTGTGGACTGACATCCATAACCAGCCCTAAAAGCCGATAAAAAGTCATGAAAGATAGTTTGAAAATGAGAGCTAAGTTGTAAAGAGAGGAGTTTTTCAAATATCTTGGATATAGATGGAAGAACACTTACAGGTCTAAAATTTGTTTTATCCATGTTACATGATTTCTTGAAAACAGGAATGACCTGTGCCTTTAAGTCTGTTAGGGAGGCAACTATCACGAATACATCTGTTGAAAAAGTCACACAGGGGAAACTGTAAAGCAGAGGACCCTGCTTTAATAAGTTTATGTGGGACCGAGTCGACACCAGTAGCTTTTTTGATCTTCATGTTGTCAATAATATTTTTGACCTGGGTTGGGTTTACCATCTCAAAATTAAAATGGGCGTACCCATCAGAAGGAGCATTTTCAGAAATAGACTGTATACTAGGGTGATCATCAGCTACTGGTATATCATCAGCCACACCAATGTTTTCAGCAATATTGACATAGTAATCATTAAATATTTCACATACATGTTGCTGATCAGTAATAATCACATTGTCTTCTAAAAGTAATATATTGTTAACTGGTCATTTTCCAGTTTTCGAAAGAAAAGGCTTAATAGTAGGCCAGAAATCTTTAGATTTAGGTCCATCACTACAGCGCTCTTTGAAATAGAGGCGCATGGACTGTCGTCTAAGTTTTGTAACCAAATTCGTTTGTTTTCTATATGCTTCCCAGTTTTTTGCAGAGTTGTATTTGTCACTTGTATTTATTCTGAAGCATTTTCTTCTTATAAATTGTCCTCCTCAGCTCACTGTTCATGTAAGGAGGGGGGTCTCTCCTGGGATATTTACACTTTTGTGGGGCATGTTCGTTAATATACCAGCTAAGGCATAAATCATATGATTCATTGTTTTCAGGGCACCAAGATGTCCACAAGAAACACAATAAACATGATGAAAGCGTTCCTCGGATAGAGAACCACAATAAATTCAACCATGAGGAAATCTTTTCAGTATAAGTGCCCAAAGAACACAAACAACGGGCCAGGGAACACAAACAATGGGCCAGGGAACATATTTTGAGCACATAAAGTAATGATTATAAAGTAAGGTTATGACTCAAAAGAACGAGAAACACTGCATGTTTTATTCTATATTTCGGTTTATGTTAAAACCATCTTCGGGAATGACCAGATAGTGAACATTTCTTATTTATTTACCGATGTGATTACATTATTACACAATAAGTACACAATTAATGATTAAATATATTGATAGTTGTAATGTTAATACAGATGTTAGAATGTTAGAGAGAGAGAGAGACTTATGGTATAATGTCGCGTTCCAATAACAGAAGATACAGTATACACAATTTAACATCATAGTGTACAAAGGTTCATAAAGTGAAGAAGACAATAGCTACTTGTGCTCAATACATACAATACAGTTATGATTAAACCATTCCACAGGCCCGCAAAACAAGAGTTTTGGTGGGTGTGAACGGTGGTATTACGGTGAAGTGTCGAAATATGGGGTCTCTAGTGGTTTTATATAAAGCAAGGGGTTATATGTAGAGACCCCATATTTCGACACTTCACATAACCCCCAACTCTTGTTTTGAGGGCCTGTGATCCATTCCTATGCAATGGTCATACGCAAGTACAATTAATTCATGCAGTGAAGGCCCGCGTTCTCACGATGCGATTTGTAGTAACGATTCGGCGGGGAATCCCCTGATTTGTAGCATGCAACAAATCGCATGGAATAGGACCTGTTCTATTTCATACGGCTTGTAGCATGCGACTAAAATCGTACGGATATTGTCGCGATGCAACTCGGTTGTATTCTACAAGTTGTTACTACAAACCGCACCGTAAGATTGGGCCTTAACCTGGGAACACCTTTTGAACTGGGTAGACTTAACATGTCATTTATTCAGTGCTCCCCTTACTCCCCCGCCCCCAGACATCTGGGCTTATTAGGGCCCTGTTAGCAGTCCAGTAAAGCACGAATTTGAGTAACGTTACTATTTTTGATAACGAGCTAACAGACCAATACTATAAACAATAACGAAATTTGGTTACAGTACCTCCCTTAGGTAAAAGAACCATGAAGTGTTTTGGACCTCTTTTTCGCTCTCAAACGAGGATTTCGACACTTAAACGCTAGTTGTGACGTCACTCTATTTTTAAAAGTGTACATTATTTTTCACGGATGTACAGCAAGTGTACATTCTTTTTCTGGAAAGAAAGGCGCCCGTCAGATAAAGCATGTAAGAAGACACGAACGACTAGTGAATGGGGCAATCCGGAAATGTACAAATGACAAACCCAAACAGCACTGCAACAAGTGAATTGGACTTATTTAATTCAGCCGGAACTAACAGGTGGAATTAAGTAATGTTCTTTAAAACAAAAAAAGTAGACGAGCGAAGAAAACACAACCCAGAAAGATACTATGCCGACTACAATGTAATAAATGTGCAAATTGCATATACATGTAGGAATGGCATAAACCTTTAACTCCGAATGCGTTTATTGCGACACGTGGGTATCGAAAGAGTCGTCCAGTCGCGGACTGTAGTTTCTCTGATTTCGGTGACGATTTCTTTTTGTGACCGTTACACTTTCTGCCTTCTGATATACATACATTAAAACACCGACTGCCTCAAATATAGGTCTAATCTTTGGTTGTCGCCTGCTGGGCTTGATTGCAAACTAAGCAGTCAAAATATGACGCGTCTCTGTATATCGTAAATCATTAATTTTTTGCCGGACGTATATGTGTGGGTACAAGTGAAATGTGTACTGGTAAACGTGAATTCCTGTCAGACATTCCGTTAATTATGGGCCTGGTATGAGGTCATGCGTATGGACATATGGATATGTAATTTGTATGTCTGCATGTTTTGCTTCATATGCGTTTCACGTAATGTAGATTGTGACACGTATATATCAATTACATACATTTTTTGTTACAAATCTTTGTAACCATAACGTGAGAGTTACGGACCAGTCAAACGGGTTGTGGAAGTTTTGTTTCGTGTGCAAATGTGTTATTTGTCCTGAAACAACCATGATGTGTTACATAATACGGCCATTGTGTAAGTTATTTATCGCCTACGACATCGGGGAACGATTTTCTTGTGTTGAATAGATAAACAACAGCCCAGGTAGGCGTATGCGTAAATTCTTTCCCATGTGATGGACTGTCCATCATGTAGGACGCCGTCAATCGGGTACAGTGTGCGTACTTGGCCCTTTGCAGTTATTGTTCGACTGGTTCCACACATGTAATTACCTGGGCCTATATCATGGCAATTTGTTAGGTTTGATATAGCTCATTTCATTCTTCGTGTAAGACGAAGAAGTAAATACATTATCGTTGGACTAACGTTTAAGTCGGAGAAAGACCTGTAACTGTACATTCGTGAAAGAGAATCGACTCGGCGCTTCGTGACCGGAAGTGACCTTAGGGCATGTATTCCTCCGCGGTGATACGGTCAGGCGGTGGTGCGGTCGCGGGAGAAGCTTCCGCGGACAGAAAGTAGTCCCGAGACTTCAAATACGCTCCGTCTTAATCTTCGGCAATCTTCGGCAATATCTGGCCCTCTCCGGGCCAATATACAGCCTTTATCTGCCTTTCCGAAGCATCCATGTATATAGGATGATCCCCGACAATATCGCCATCTATTTGCTCATGTTAAATGGCCAGTGGGGAGCCCACTCCATACAGGTTTCCCTAAAACCGTATTGGCACGAAAAAAATACCCGAAACCATGGGAAGGAAGACTTATAATAATAAACATAATCTATAGGTGTTGGACGATGTTATTATGACCAGTCTAGCATCCGTGCGATCCCAGGGTCGAGCGCTTATTGCCCCGTATATCTCCGCAAAAAATAAACAAACAAAATGGCGGCTCCGCTTGCTGTGTGGACGCCATTTCGACATCACGACATCGACCGTGCTGCCCGCTAGAGGCAAGGAAGACAACTATCACTGGGCGACCCTCTGTAGGCGCAAATTCCGGGTCATCTCCCCTGATTCGCACATTTGCATCTATACGGGGAAATGCCTGTATGGGGTATAGGGGTGGTCATTTTTTGTGGATTTTACTATGGGTTGTGGGGTCTTGTTTTCCTCGCCTCACCACGTAAAACACGATGGGATGGGTCTCTGGGCTAAGCGGTGAAATTTTTCGAGAATTTCACGGAGATCTGGATAGGCCCATAAGCCTACTGGCTCAGTGGATAGGTCCATACTGGGCAATTCACATATGTTCATTGCGATATGGGTTGTGGGATCTTGTTTTTCACGTCTCACCACGCAGAAGACGATGGGAGGGGTCCCGAAGCTAAGCGGTGAAATTATTTGAAAAGTCACTTTGCGCATGCGTAGTAGGTAAATAGCGCTGGATGGACGTTTTGGGGTCTGGGTGAGCCCCTGGTGGTCCGATGGTGTCGTATGAGGTCTTATTTTGAAGCTCTCGTGGAGGACCATCCGCCTGGACTAATGTATCGTCCATTTTCAATATTCTGCGCATGCGCAGTCTGGCCGTAGTATAAAAAGCAGACATTTTGGGGTTCTTTTGGGGTAGAGATGGACCACTATTGGTCCGAATGGGTCGTGGGAGGTGTCAAAGTGAAGCTCTTGTGGAGTCAGAATGGCGTGTTTTTTATTGCAAGTCGCGTCAATCTGCGCACGCTCCGTTTGGTGTAGTAAGTAAAGTGGTCATTTTGGGAAAGTGAAGGAAGGTACTTGGTGTAGAGATGGACCATCCTTGGTCCGAATGCGTCGTGTGGGGTGTCATCTTGTAATTCTCGTGGTGCAGACAAAGATTTGAGAGATGTCCACGTCATCTGTGACGTCATTGGTGACGTCGTCAGTAGGAGTAGTAGCGAAAGTGGGCATTTTGGGGTGTCAAGGAAGGTGTTTGGGGTAGAGATGGACTATCTTTGGTCCGAATGCGTCGTGGGGGGTGTCATCTTGTAGTTCTCGTTGTGCAGACTACGATTTAAAGGATGTCCACAACATCTGTAACGTCATCGGTGACGTCATCAGTACGAGCAGTAGCGAAAGTGGGCATTTTGGGGCAGTGAAGGAAGGTATTTGGTGTAGAGATGGATCATCCTTGGTCCGAATGCGACGTGTGGGGTGTCATCGTGTAATTCTCGTGGTGCAGGCAACGATTTGAGGGATGTCCACGTCATCTGTGACGTCATTGGTGACGTCATCAGTAGAAGTAGTAGCGAAAGTTGGCATTTTGGGGTGTCAAGGAAGGTGTTTGGGGTAGAGATGGACCATCCTTGGTCCGAATGCGTCGTGTGGGATGTCATCTTGTAGTTCTCGTTGTGCAGACTACGATTTGAAGGATGTCCACAACATCTGTGCCGTCATCGGTGACGTCATCAGTACGAGTAGTAGCGAAAGTGGGCATTTTGAGGCAGTGAAGTAAGGTATTTGGTGTAGAGATGGACCATACTTGGTCCGAGTGCGTCGTGTGGGATGTCATCTTGTATGCTTCGGGGTGAAGATCACGATTCGAGAGATATCCACAGCATCTGTGACGTCATTGGTGACGTCAACAGTACGAGTATTAGCGAAAGTGGGGATTTTGGGGCAGTGAAGGAAGGTATTTGGTGTAGAGATGGACCATCGTTGGCCCGAATACGTCCTGTGGGGTGTCCTGTTGTAGCCTTCGGGATGGAGACCACGATTTGAAAGATGTCCACATCATCTGTGACGTCATCGGAGACGTCATCAGGACGAGTAGTAGCGAAAGTGGGCATTTTGGGGCAACGAATGAAGGTATTTGGTGTAGAGATGGGCCATTCTTGGTCCGAATGCGCGTGGATGGGGAGGGTGTCATCTTGTAGCCTTCGGAGTGGAGACCAGGATTTGAGAGATATCCACAGCATCTGTGGCGTCATTGGTGACGTCATAACTACGAGTAGTAGCGAAAGTGGGCATTTTTGGGTATAGATGGACCATCCTTGTTCCGGATGCGTCGTGTGGGGTGTCAAAGTGAAGCTCTCGAGAAGTAGACCACGACTTGAGGGTTGTCCATGTCATATGTGGCGTCTTTGGTGACGACATCAGTAGGAGTAGTAGCGAAAGCGGGCATTTTGGGGAAGTGAAGAAAAGTGTTTGTGGTAGACAGGGACCATCCTTGGGCTGAATGGATCGTGTGGGGTGTCATTTTGTAGTTCACTGCATGTAGACGCATCTACACACTTGGTAGTCGCATCGTGCTACGCATGCGTAGTTGGGTAGTAAGGAAAGATGTCAATTTGGGCGTTGACACTGACATGTTTGGGCAATCAAGGGACCAATATTTGGTTCAATTGGCCCGATTATGGTATCCTAGTGAGGCTTTCGTGGGCTAGAGTCAGACTGGCGTGTGTGTTTTTTTTCAAAGTCGCGCCAATCTGCGCATGCGCAGTTGGGGTGTAGTAAGTAAAGTGGTCATTCTGAAGGTGCGCAGGGTTATATGTGAGCGCTTGAGGGACCATTCTTCATCCGAATACGTCGTGCGAGGTGTCCTCTTTTAGCTCTCGGGGTGCAGATTACGATTTGAGGGATGTCCACGTCATCTGTGACGTCATCAGTAGGAGTAATAGCCAAAGTGGGTATTTTGGGGGTGTCACGGAAGGTGATTGGGGTAGAGATGGGCCATCCGTGTTCCAAACGGACCGTATGGGGTGTCATCTTGTATCTCTCGGCATGTAGACGACGAATGGTATGGTGTTTGTTGGTAGTCGCATCGTGCTACGCATGCGCAGTTGGGCAGTAGTAGCGAAACATGTAATTTGGGGAGTGCATGGGAGTGTGTTTGAGTGATTAAGGGACCACTATTGGTCCGATTGGGTCGTGGGAAGTGTCATAGTGAAGTACTCGTAGAGTAGACTCCGACTAGATGGGCGTGTCGTGGAAGCAAGGCTATGGCCCCCATACGCAGACAAAGCATTGTGGGAAAAGGGCATTGGAAGGGACGTTATGTGGTCGAGATGGACCAATATTAGTCTGAATGAGTCGGGCGAGGTATAAATTTGAAGCACTCATGGCTCAGACTGGAGGGGTTGGGTCGTGGAAATGACGTCATCCTGCACATGCGCAGTCGTGGAGTAGTATAAAATGGACAGTTTTTGAACTGCGTAAGGGCACTATATGACATCTGGAGGTAAATATTTCATCCAAGTATAGCGGATAGCGGTTGTCGTGAACAACAACAAGTTCAGGAATGTTCACTTAGTTTAATATCCCAATGTTACATCATTCCCAGGCTGGGGGAGTCGCTCTGGGTATGTTTATTATGTTCACAGAAAAAGCAAGTTGACATGTCAAACACCATGTTTTGTTATTTAACGCACCGTCACATTACGTACAAGTGTTTACAGAGCTGAAGTCAACGATCAGCATGAGACATATAGAGTATGTACGGCATGTTATGGTATTCATCAGTGCCTGTCGGGGGTGAATCCGTTCATCCGAGGGGGTGGTCAATCAGTTTAGCCACGAAGAACGTAACATTGGTGACCCTCTCCACTGTTCACTTGGTGTTGGGGTGTTGACGTTGCGCCCGTTCCAAGGGATCCACGGTGTCCAGTTTCTCCAGCATCGTCTCTAGCGACACCCGGTTAATGATGGTGAACGGATAGTCGTACACTTAGTTGTTGGCACTGGAATAGAAATAGCGCAGTTTATCCGTTATCTTATGGCGTAAGATGTACCCGAAAGCGACATTTATTTTGAAGGCCGTAGGTTGGTCATTGAAGATGGTCTCCACGTAGCTCCGTAGACGGGCGAGGTCGGTCAGTCGGAAATTGTAGATATTTTGAATAGGGCGATGACGATGGAAACAGTACCGCATCATGGGTCAATGGCGCCGAAAGATGTCATTCATCGGATGGTCTTCGTGTAACAGATCGCTAGGAACATCTATGTGTTCGTCCGCGAAAAGTACTTTGCCCTCCACGCCGTACAAAATCTGGCCCACGGTCTTGTCGTCGGAATTTGACTGTTGAATTAGGGCGATATCATCATCGGCCCTCGTGCGATGGGTGGGCGTTCCCGCTGTCTCGATACTGGTGCCTACGTGCTCCTATACCTGGCTGCGGAACATGGTGTCGTGTGCGTTGGTGCCGCAGCAACTGACTGGTCAGTTTGAAAAGCCGACCACATTCCTCGCATGGACGCTTGGGTGGCCCATGAATTGAACGTTCATGGCGCTGTAAATGATCCGAGCGCTGAAACGACAGTGTACATATCGTACAGCTATACTATACCGGGCGGTTTCGTCGTGCTTGGTAGCCCCATGACGGCGCAAGTCGTGCGGACGAGTGAATGACTTCGAGCACGTAGTACAAGTGAATAACTGGGTGGTTGACAGAGTGTCTGATGAAACGGCCAGGCCGCTTTCCTTTTTAGCACGCTAGCTGGTGATCTATTTTTAGCACACTCAGTTCAACTACCTCCCACGTCGAGGACCGAGATGGACTGGTGTACGACTGAGCCGCATTGCGCGCGCGTGTGTGTATGTGTGGGCGCGTGTGTGTGTTTGTGTTTGAGCCCAACCGTGCACAATGTCGAATTACGTTCTCTCCGAATAGTTCCTCTCATCGCATAAATATGTTTAGACCCATTCAATATAAACACAACCAAGAGACATCAACAACAACAGCTAGGCACATTGTGTAATACACGTTTTATTATCCCCTTCACCACAGCACACCCAAGCTGGGGAGTCAATATGGGTATGTTCACAATTCTTGTAGGCTCTTGTCCAATCAGACACCGTCGTTTGAGAAAGTTTAATATTCGGGCAGAATCACTTTTGGACAAGCGTCGTCGAGCAGGCCAGGATACTGTAACGGCAGCATGTCCTGAAACACTTGTTTGCGCATTCAAGAATGGCTTTACTTACTACACCCCAAGTGCGCAAACAAGAGTTTCAGGACATGCTGCGTGTGTGACTCGAAATCATTCACTTGTCTGCACGACTTGCGCCGCCATGAGGCTACCAAGCACGACGGATCCGCCCGGTAAAGCTGTACGATATGCGCCTGTCGTTTCAGCGCCCGGATCATTTACAATGCCATGAAATGGACCACCCAAGCGTCCATGCGAGGAATGTGGTCGACTTTTCAAACTGACCACTCAGTTGCTGCGACACCAATTACAAGCGTCTAGTCCGTCATTCATAATCCAGCCGTCGTCCATTAGAGAATATCCGCGTCCATAATCCAAAGACCTATTCCATTTCCATATAACAGTATTAGCACCAAATTCAAAAAGACAAAAGTATACATGAACATAGGCTTGTTTCCTGCAAGAGAGAAGCGGTCAACAATTTTCAATGATGCCGGCAAGACATCATGATGTTCCAAAATATCAAATCCGTATCGCTGATCAGTATTCTTAATCCATAATACACACGACACCCTGTTTCACAGCCACGTTTGCAGGTAAATGAGCCCGTAGGCACCAGTATGGGACAACGGGAACTCCCACACATCGCACGAGGGCCGATGATGATGTCGCCCTAATTCAACAGTCAAATTCCGACGACAAGACCTTGGGCCAGATTTTGTACGACGCGGAAGGCAAAGTATACTTCGCGGACGAACCCATAAATGTTCCTAGCGATCTGTTACACGAAGACCATCCAGTGAGTGACATCTATCGGCGCCATTGGCCCATGATCCGGCACTGTTTCCACCGTCATCGCCCTATTCAAGATATCTACAATTTCCGACTGACCAACCTCGCCCGTCTACGCAGTTACGTGGAAGCCATCTTCAATGACCAACCTACGGCCTTCAAATTAAATGTCGCTTGTGGGTACATCTTACGCCATAAGATGACGGATCAACTGCGCTATTTCTATTCCAGTGCCAACAACCAAAAGTAAGAACATCCATTCACCATCATTAACCGGGCGTCGCTAGAGACGATGCTGGAGAAACTGGACACCCCTCACCCGCGGTGAAGTAAGGTATTTGGTGTAGAGATGGACCATTCTTGGTCCGAATGCGCCCTGTGGGCTGTCATCTTGTAGCCTTCGGGGTGAAGGCCATGATTTGAGGGATTTGAAGTCCGGATGTGTGGTGTGGGGTGTCAAAGTGAAGCTCTCGAGGTGTAGACCACGACTTGAGGGTTGACCATGTCATCTGCGATGTCGTTGGTGACGTCATCAGTAGGAGCAATAGCCAAATGGGGCATTTTGGTGGTGTGAAGGAAGGTGTTTCGGGTAGAGATGAACCATCCGTGGACGACGAATGGTATGGTGTTTGTTGGTAGTCGCATCGTGCTACGCATGCGCAGTTGGCCAGTAGTAGCGAAACATGTAATTTGGGACGTGCGTAGGAGTGTGTTTGAGTGATTAAGGGATCACTATTGGTCCGATTGGGTCGTGGGAAGTGTCATAGTGAAGCACTCGTAGAGTAGACTCCGACTAGATGGGAGTGTCGTGGAAGTAAGGCTATGGCCCGCATACCCAGACAAAGCATTGTGGGAAAAGGACATTGGAAGGGACGTTATGGGGTCGAGATGGACCAATATTGGTCTGAATGGGTCGGGCGAGGTAACAATTTGAAGCACTCATGGCTCAGACTGGAGGGGTTGGGTCGTGGAAATGACGTCATCCTGCACATGCGCAGTCGTGGAGTAGTAGGAAAAGGACAGTTTTGGAAGTGCGTAAAGGCACTATATGACATCTGGAGGTAAATATTTCATCCAAGTATACCAGATAGCGGTTGTCGTGAATCACAAGCAGTTCAGCAATGTTCATATAGTTTATTATCCCCAATGTTACATCATACCCAGGCTGGGGGAGCCGCTCTGGGTATGTTTATTATGTTCACAGAAAAAGCAAGTTGAAATGTCAAACACCATGTGTTGTTATTTAACGCACCGTCACATTATTACGTACAAGTGTTTACAGAGCTCAAGTCAACGATCAGCATATAGACATATAGACTATGTACGGCATGTTATGGTATTCACCAGTGCCTGTCGGGGATGAATCCTTTCATCCGAGGGGTTGGTCGATCAGTTTAGCCACGAAGAACGTAACATTGGTGACCCTCTCCATTGTCCACTTGGTGTTGGGGTGTTGACGTTGTGCCCATTCCAAGGGATCAACGGTGTCCAGTTTCTCCAGCATCGTCTCTAGCGACGCCCGGTTAATGATGGTGAATGGATGGTCGTACATTTGGTTGTTGGCACTGGAATAGAAATAGCGCAGTTGATCCGTCATCTTATGGCGTAAGATGTACCCACAAGCGACATTTAATTTGAAGGCCGTAGGTTGGTCATTGAAGATGGCTTCCACGTAACTGCGTAGACGGGCGAGGTTGGTCAGTCGGAAATTGTAGATATCTTGAATAGGGCGATGACGGTGGAAACAGTGCCGGATCATGGGCCAATGGCGCCGATAGATGTCACTCACTGGATGGTCTTCGTGTAACAGATCGCTAGGAACATTTATGGGTTCGTCCGCGAAGTATACTTTGCCTTCCGCGTCGTACAAAATCTGGCCCAAGGTCTTGTCGTCGGAATTTGACTGTTGAATTAGGGCGACATCATCATCGGCCCTCGTGCGATGTGTGGGAGTTCCCGTTGTCCCATACTGGTGCCTACGGGCTCATTTACCTGCAAACGTGGCTGTGAAACAGGGTGTCGTGTGCGCTTGGTGTCGTGGAGCAACTAGAGTGTCAGTCCTCTGAAAAGTCAGCACCGCGACCCGGCGGACGCTTGGGTGGTCCATTTCATGGCATTGTAAATGATCCGGGCGCTGAAACGACAGGCGCATATCGTACAGCTTTACCGGGCGGATCCGTCGTGCTTGGTAGCCTCATGGCGGCGCAAGTCGTGCAGACAAGTGAATGATTTCGAGTCACACACGCAGCATGTCCTGAAACTCTTGTTTGCGCACTTGGGGTGTAGTAAGTAAAGCCATTCTTGAATGCGCAAACAAGTGTTTCAGGACATGCTGCCGTTACAGTATCCTGGCCTGCTCGACGACGCTTGTCCAAAAGTGATTCTGCCCGAATATTAAACTTTCTCAAACGACGGTGTCTGATTGGACAAGAGCCTACAAGAATTGTGAACATACCCATATT